>OU015356.1:156879452-156904242 GCA_907164505.1 Acomys kempi
TGCTCTCTGTACCTTCCCGCTCTCTTGTGCACTGATGATAATACTGTTCAGATTCTGGGGCAAAGATTAGAAACTGGAAAGAAAGAAGGGAGGATTCTTTGACCCTAGACTCCATTGGATGTCTATGAATAGGCATGTGATCCTCAAACAGAAAGATCTAGGACATAGAAAAGGAAAAATTAAATCCCAAGAAAGGGATTGGGCATATCAGAAAACAAAACAAAACAACAACAACAAAAAAACCTTGATGCCTAAAAGATCAAGGTTCAATAAGCGCAGGAGATTGAAAGGACTCCTGCTGATGTGTACGATGCTTTTCTAAGGCTGGGACCAAGCGTCCTCATACTTGGAGAAGCAGGGTTCTCAGTGAAGTTAAATGTGAGTTGCTGGAAAGCTGAATATCAGTCAGGCAACTAACAGACCTGGGCAATCTGTAGGCTGGAGCTGCACTGACATATGCGGGCGCCCAGACAAAGGGAGATTGCCCGGCCCTCAGGGTCTTCAAACGGAACCTGGGAAAGGGTGCCGAAGTGAAAGGACAGGAGATGCGAAGAAATGAGGGCAAGTCTGAACACTGATCAAGCCCCATTTATTGAAAATTCTTACAGGGTTTATATAGGCAATATCTAGGGCAAGGGCAGGGTTGCTGTGGGAACCTAACAGCAGATATCCAACTATCTGTCCTTGGCAGGAAGAACTCCAAGATTAGGGATTGAGCTCTGAGTGAACACAGCTACGGAAGCAAGATAAGCAAGCAGCCTCCCAGGATCTGGAGGAGCCTGCTACATGTCAGGCAGCAGTTCCCAGGTCCAGGTGGAGTGGCCTGGGCTGACCTCAGCCTGCTACGTGCCAGGCAGAGGTGTAGAGAATGGAATCTACAGACAAGGTGGAATTTCCCAATGTTTTAAGCCAAGAGCCGCTAAGGGCAGCTCCCCACAGGAGATTAGTTTATTTCTGCCATTTTAAGGAAGCACTGATAAGCTTGAGTGTACTCAGAGAAGATCAAATAGATGCTGGGAACAATGACACAAGATGAATAGCTGCCATCTGCAATCGTGGAAAAGACGGGCCAAGTCACAAGGAAGGTAGGGAGGGCCCCATAGCGGCTTCTAGCATTTCATGGACTGTACAGCTCAGAAGCGCCAAGATCTCTTTTGTACGCAGACCAGACAAACTTCAGGTTCCCTGTCTGCCTGCGTTCGCCTGTGAGGTTCTGGGACCACAGGTGTGTGGCTGTGTGCCCACCCTATCTAGCAGAGGAGAGGAATCTATTTACAACACCAACAAAAATATCTAGTGCTAAACTTAAAAGGTGCAGAGCATATCCAGAAAGCTACAAGATAGATAAATATAAGTAGCTATTCTCTCAGAAATGGTAAGAAACTAGGGGGCTGTTTTCAGTGTTCAAATCCTCAGAACTGTAGAGTGCAGGTGACATGTGCATAGCAATTACTGTGTTCTTGTATGTTGGAAATTTTTGCAATAAACTGATCTAAATTGATTAATCCTTGCATTAAAAATAAAGGTATTCAAGGTCTAGCTCTATGATATTAAAGCCTACCTACATCATTACATGAGTTAATTAAAATGATTTGATTAAAAACGTCAACCAGACTTAGTTAAGGTAAATCTTTTTGAAATCTCTACTTATTAGAAAATCAGTTCCACATAAATATCTCAGGCCCTTAGTAGAAACAGCTGATTTTTCTGCCCTACTGAGGCTGAGACAGCAGAGGAGGGCTCCCATCCCCTCTCAACTTCTGAGAACTAAGCAGAGGAAGCTCAGAGGGTAGGAAAGGGCTATGTGGTGCTGGAGCCACTGACACCGGACTTTGGGTTCCTGGGCCAGTGGTCAGTTCAAACTGTGTTATCCTAGGGACCCATGCCCTCAGGCTTCTGCCTGTTTCTTAGGCTCTACAGGGGAGTGGAGGGAGGTAAACATGCTGACATAATCTTCAAAGATTAATTCAGAGCTCATTCCATGCCTGACTTGCTGAAAATCCCAGACAATGGACTCTTTCTTGGAGCTAATGCATTTGATATAGGCTGAGGGTGTTATCTCCTTTAGTACAAAGCTTGCCTCACACAGCCTCCCGATGAGACTTCTCACCCTCTGGAGTGGCTCCAGCACTCCTTTCATGATGAGCCACCCAACTGTGTTAGTTACTTTTCTCTTTTGAGGGAAGAGCTAACAAGCAACTTAAGACACATTATCTGGCTCACATTGGAGTGCAGTCTGTATCGGTGGAGAAGGAATGATGCCGGGAGCATCTGGTGACTGCAGCATAGGCTCTACATTTTGGTCTAGGTCATGACCCTTAAGGCCAGCCCCACAGTGATCCACTTCCTCCAGAGAAGCCCCACCTTTTTATTTTTCATTTCATTTATTTTTAATTAACTCACTTTAGTTTCCTGTCCCCCTTCTCCTCCCAACCCTCACCCTTCCCTCCACCCACACCCACTCCTCCCTTTCTCCTCAGAAAAGGGCAGCTTCCCATAGCGGCTTTCAACCAGCCTTAGGATATCAAGCTGCAGTAAGACTAGTGTATCATCTTCTGTTGAAGCTAGTTGAGACATCCCAGTTAGGGCGCAGGGTCCCAAAGGCAGGCGACAGAGGCAGAGAGCCCCTGCTCCTGCTGTTAGGAGTCCCACATGAAGACAGAGATGCACAACTGTTGCATATGTGCACAGGGCCTAGGTCAGTTCCATGCGCTCTGCTTGGCAGCTCAGTCTCTGTGGACCCCTCTGGGCCCAGGTTAGTTGATTGTGTAGTTTTTCTTGTGGTGACCATGACCTCTCTGGCTCCTACAACCTTCTTCTCTGTCTTCCACAGGATTCCCCAGGCCCTGCCTAATGTTTGGCTGTGGGTCTCTGCATCTGTTTCCTTCTGTTGCTGGGTGAAGGCTCTCTGACGACGGTTACACTAGACTCCTGTCTACAAGTATAGCAGAGTATCCTTAATAGTGCCAGGCTGGGCTCCCTCTCACGGCATGGGTCTCAAGCTGGGCCAGTCATTGGTTGGCCATGCCCTCAATTTCTGCTCCATCTTTATTGCTGTACATCTTGTAGGCAGGACAAGGCTGAAGGTTTTGTGGCTAGGTTGGTGTTCCAGTCTGAAGCCCTACCTTTTAAAGTATCCACAGCCTCCCAAAACATCCAGGGACTGGAGACTATCTCAACAGATCACATTCAAACCACAACAGCTCTGCTGATTTTGTACAGTTCAAAGAAAAATAAATTACAAATTCCATTCATTGTTTAATATTGCTTAGTTTACAGTTTAAAAATTTCAGTATATTCCTTATTTAATCCCAAGAAAAAGCCATAGAATCTATTACTTTTTGCCTTTATTATTTTATTTATTTGTTTTTGTTGTGTGTGCATGTTCTTATGAGTACAGGCCCATGTGTGTGTGCTCAGCCAGAGATCACACTCAGGTGTCATTCCTCAAGACCCATTCACCTTTCTTTTTATCCTCTCTCTGGCCTGGGGCTCCTGGTTGGACTAACTCGCCATTGTGCCTCAGTCCTCTTGCCTTCGTCTTCCTAGCATTGGGATAAGAACCATACTGTACCATGCTTAGCTTTTCACATGGCTTTGGGGGAAGGAACCTACGTCAGCTGTGCTTATATGGAAAACACTTTACATCCTGAGTCATCTCCACAGCCCCATCTTTACTATTTTAAATGGGAAAAGTCATATTGTGGTGCTAACTCATGGCGAAGCCGAGTTTTGAATTTGAGTTGTGTGCTTATCCTGTGGACTGAGGATGTCCCCAGCAGGGTTTGTTCTGCACCGTGGACACTTCTGGACTGGACTGTCGGGTCCTGGCCCGCTGGAAAAATCAAATCAAGGTTCACCTGAAAGAGGGAGTGGGGATTGAAAATAGGATACAGAGACACGAGAACTAACGAATCAAGTCAGGAAGTTTCTGATCAAGATTCCCTTTAATGCAGACGAGTAAGACTTTATATGTGAGGTCAGTAGTCAAAGGTAAATAGTCCAAGGGTGGCCTGGAACACAAAGACTTCCTCCAGCAGAGATCAGCAGCTGGAAGGTCACAGCATGGAACCTAAGCACGGGATTTCTGACTTGGCAGAATTAACACGGCTTCCCACGCTGGACCTCTTGATTTGCTACCAGAATTGTGTCTTCAAGAAACACCCCTTTCCTTTCCACACAAGACCCCCCGCCCCAAATGCTGTCCATCCTTTCAATTGATGAGCTCTATTTGTTCTTGACTCCTGAGGTTCTGTGCCTTCCTTTTCCCCATGGAACAAGCCTGTTTAGGCATGTGTGTGCGCGTATGTGCTGCCCTTAGTGGGTTGTCTTACTGTCAGAACTCACATACTGCTCCCTTCTGTCTCTTCCTTATAGCATACAGTAGGCACACGTGACAGAGTTTGGGGAAATGCATGAGATTTCACTTAATACAGTTTAAAGACATACCTTCCCCCGAACATGTTACTTAAAGTAGGAATCCTACAGTAAGTAGAAGCAATTCTTGTATTAAGTGGACAGGTTCATATAGAGATAAAAATAAAAGTGTTAATGATGAGATAAAAATAATAGAGTTAATGTTAATAAGCCGTGATATAATAATCATGGTGACCTGATAGCCTTGAGCTATAAGGTTCTTCCCATTTAGATTATAATGATTCGAATCAGTCCCATTTATTTTCCCAGCATGCCTGCAGGCCAACCGAAGGTTTGCCGGTGTAAAGTTAAGAATGAAAGCTTATGAAGGGAACTTTGAACTTGAGGTTGTGTTTGAGTGCCAGCTCCAGCACTTGTTTGAGCCAGCTGCTTAAGCTCTCCATGCTCTGTTACCTCTCTGCTCTTTATAAAATGGAAGTGATGATGTGACCAAGTGTGCAAATCCATCAGGAAGAAAATGAAAAGGCAAGTTCTCAGCACAGGGGCTGGTGTGCAGTGGGTGCTTGTTATATTGTATAGGCAGCACTGGCTTAATAGACGGAAAAACAACATTAGACACAAGATGATTAGGTTATTTGCTTAAGATGATATAATGAAAGCTAGAACTGGAGCTGTTTGCTTCCTGTATGACCTCATTGTCTGCCCTGGCCCGCCGGGGTTCAACTGATGCTCAGGAGAATTTTCCTGTACAGGGACAGAACAGAAGACACGAAGAAGGGGGCAAGTCTGGATTCTGATCAAACCCTGTTTATTGAAAAATTTCAGAGTTTTTTTTTTTTTTAATTTCAGAGTTTTTATAGGCACAGATGCATGGGTATTTGCGTAAGCAAGGGTTGCTATGGATACCTAACTCTGGAATGCTCCAGCAGGTGTCTACCTTTACAGCTGCTATAATTGCAGAAGAGAGAAATTCCAGAGCGAAAAGGAAGTTGTGAAAATCTGGCTAGTCAGGAAAAAGTTCCCGGAACTGCTGCTCGCAGGCAGCTGGCCTTTAATCTGATCTTACTAGTAGTCTTACTGGAAAAGCTAGTTTACAGCCAGAAAGGAGCAGCTCGGGGGTCTTAGAATGACCAGCCCCCACAGTAAACCACAACAGGTGTCTAACTGCCGAACCACGACAGGGTCAGCTGGTTTCTGGTAAGTGGCAGACTGCTGGAGAAATAGGAACCTAGGCTCTGACAAGATGGAAGAACATTGGCCATATAACCCATCCCCTACAATTGTCCCCAGTATGTCATTCCCTGCTCCCTAGTTAGACTACATACCTTAGACCCCAGAAATAAAGACAACATCTCATCTTGGTCCCCAGGTCCTGGGAGGTCATCTTTAAACCTGCAATGTCCCAGAGAAGTAGGGCTGTCTTTGCAACTCATGGTGCTCCTAGAAGGTTCTTTTAGGAGGTGACTTGTGATGTGCCGAGGGTTGGCCCAGGAATAAGGCAGGCCATGCAAGAGAGCAGAGGGCTGGACTTGAAATCACTAGGAGATTGACCTCTGGGAAAGGCTGGCATCAACTGGCCAGTGGTCCCTTCAGTCACAACCAGTGTAATAAAGCCCTAGCAAGGCTCCAGGACACTGACGCTCAGCTGACAGTGTGGTGGTAGCAGTTTGCACACCATTCTTACTGGATCACACCCAGTGCACACACTCCCTGGGGATAGGACAGAGGAAGCCTCTGCACTGGCGACTGCTCTCATTACGGCTGTGCATATCTGTCCCTTGGGCTATTTCTGGTGGTTCGTGTCCTTTGGTTTGATACAACTGTGATGATAAATACTGAACTTTTCTGAGTTCTGCTATCTGCTCTTGCAAATTATGGAACCCTAGAAATTGTAGTTCTGTTCTGAAGTGAAGAAGGCTGGGGGACTCCAGAATCTGCAGTGGCCGACAGTATTTTCCACATAACCTATGAAATGTGGTCTACCTCTGGCATGTGGTGGCAGAATCCACTGCAGTCCTGGACCACAGACCCTCACTAATGACAGCAGATTCACCCTCACAGTCACAGGCAGGGTTTATGAATGTGACATTTGCTGGCTGTTTTGGAAGTAGGTATGTGAAGGGCTCATGGTGACCTCGTGGTCCTTTAGATAGCAATCCCGCTGACTTTACAAACACTAAGGATCATTAAGACCCGGACTATGCAGCCCTTTATTCACAAAATCCCTCATCTCCAGACAAATTAATTTATCACCCAGTCTGAGGAGGAAACCACGTAGGGTCTGCACCTAGTGGGGTAGGGTGGGGTGGGGGGTAAGAGGATCCCCTGAGGACAGCTGCAGTATGGGTGGATGGTGTGACTCTATGTGCCCTGCTGAGTGAATGGCTCTCTTGCTAGAGATATGGAAATCCTAAGTAGCACCTTGCAGTGACATAGGGCTTCAGACTCACCCAGGTCTATTCACACCGTTTCACAACTTTCTGAGAACAGCACCTTTCCTTTTCATCTGCTGTCTGCTCTGCTGGTCCTAATGTATTTAGATAGATTCGTCTTCCATGAGGCAGAGCCCAAGTTCATTAGAATCATGTATTCTGCTTCAGAACCTCCCTTAACCTCCCCAGGTGCACTCTGGGCTTTTCCAGTTGTGCTCAGTAACCTTGGACGTGGGTATTAGGAACAATGCTAATGGTCTTAAATTGCTTTGTAGTCTTCTCCTGGATTATACTGGCACCAAAAGAAAAAAATACCAATTAAGCCTCGAGAGCCATTTTGCAAATGCTCTTTCCCTTAAAGTGACCCCAAATAGAAAAGGTGCAGACAGAGCTGCGGTGAGTCTTGCATGTTGACTCCTTCCTTGAAAAGGAGCTAATCTTCTGGAGTGGGTCCTGGGCAATGCCTTGAATGCTGTATTAAGGCCAGAAAAAGGCACTTCATGCATTTTGGATAATAGCATGCTGGTGCTTTGTTAATGCTCATCATAAAGGGGCATTTGTTATTCATTACATATAGGGCTTTGGAAAGCCAAGCTTTTCGCTAGCTCTTCGCAGATCAGACAGCAAACTGCTCCAAATCTTTCTGTTTCAAGTGCCAGGCTCAGCCTGGGTTGCTGTGCTTGGACACAGGGAAGTCCTGGGGTGCTGCAGGAGATCAGTGGCACTAATGGAAATAGGTTCCAAGAGAGGAGTCAACATGGCATGAAGACAAGGGCAAAAGCCGAATGTTCATTAACCTCACAAGTCAAGATGGGCAAAGAGACAGAATCAAAAGAGGAAGAGAATCCAGGGAAAGCGTGTGGTCATTTCTGCAAAGATTTACATGGTTACTAGTCATCCTCTTACAGCAACCCAGTCATCCAGCTCCAAGTGTCTATCTGAGACTCAGCTACCTGTTTTCTACCATGGCAACACTCATAAGAGCGTTAATCACAACAGCCCAGACTAGGAGCAAGTCAAGTGTTGTCACCAGCTGAGTGGTAACTAGCCTATGGTTACAATAGAGTACTTCACAGCTTTTGAAGGCAAGGGACTTTTGACATATGCTACCATGTGCATATTAAGTGAAAGAAGCCGTGCACAGTACAGTATTGCGGACAGGTTCTTAGATACAGAAAACTGACAGTGGTTGCTATGAGAGGGAGGTGGAGGAGGATGAGCAATTAAGTGTTTTTCAGGTGTGTAGTACAGATGCGGGTGATGGCCATGGAACAATATCTTCTTAGTGACACAGAACTGTTGCATTCAGAATAGCTGGAATAATACATTTTATATTCATCACTATTAGAACCAGCACAGGTATGAAACACTTGAGTCTCTCCTCTTTGTGCCAGGCAGCCCCTGTAGTCTGTCGCTCTGCTTTTTTGGGTCGGGGAGCAGCACCCTTGCCAGGAGGTGGTAAGTGTATCAACTCAGAGTAGAGCTGGTGTGCTCCATGGGCAGGGTGCCTAAGAGCTCTTCCCTGAGGAACTCATCTACAGTTCAGCTCAGCCCTGATACTGACTGCCCAGAGTAACCAGCAGAGAGAACCAGGGAGGGGTTAGACCCCAGCAGAACGCCCTGCTTCACCTGCTGGCTCACCTGGAGCCACCCACCTTCCTGCATGATTGATTACGACCCAAGGATTCCACCGGTTGTCAGAATGACACAGAGCTTAGAGAATACTCTTCATGATTGTCACGTTGTCAGTGATCTACCTGCACGCCAGATGAAGGGTCGTGTGGAGCAAGACACGGGAGGTTTCAAGGCGTCACATTCTGCCTTTTGGTCTCACCAAGCAGCTTACACTACTAGGCGCCCTTCTCTCTCCCTGACATTGAGAATAGGACCATTAAGTTCCAAGTCTAAATTAATGTTTTCAGTAGCTCTGAAGTAACGACTCCGGACTTTTGACATCTCAGTATGACATTGCCATCTACAGTGTTCATGCTCAAGAACCAAGTGATCAAGTTACAAAAAATACTGCAAAAAATATTTCAGAATGTTACCACTACCTGTACAGCTGAGGTCCTAGGATCCTGACTAGAGGCAACGAAGGAAGGAAGAAACGACGGGTACCGTGCACAGAAACGCTGAGGTCAGGCGGGCTGTGGGCACTCTCATGGAGTGGCACCAACTTTCAAAGGAATCCCAAGCCTCAGTCCCAGCAATGCATATGCAAACCCCCTGTTTTTCATGGTCGGTAGCTTAGCCAAGATTGATTTTTCTGCATGGCTAGGAAAGGCCTTAGGTTAAAAGATAAAAAGGTAAATCCCTTTTAAATGTAATTTAGATTTTCCCACTGGCGTTAGTTCCAACATCAACTGCAGAATCTCTTTGCTGTTGCAGAAACACCTGTGCTTCTACCAAAGCTTCAACAACTGACAAACTTGGCTTGTAGCACAGCTCTACAGGGTGGTCCAGGAGGACCTGCTATGGGGGCCCTGTTGATCTCCTTTTCTCTTCCTCTTCCCTTTTCTGTCTCTCATTTGTTTTCTTTCCCAGCTCTTCGTGAAAGGAAAGAGCTCAAGGGAAAAGTGCACATGAGTTAGCAGATGGCAAGGAGAGCCAATTACTTGAGCCAGGAACATGTCAGATCAGCACTGGCTAGAGGGTTGCTGTTGGTCAAGCAGACACTTAACGGACTTAGCCTCATCCAGGCCAGCTTCTTTGAGGCAGCACATAGATCTGGGAGGCTGGATTGGTGTACCGATGGGATCAGTGACCCCACCTGGCCCTGGGTGGGTCTCTTCACTTTCCCACACCACACACTAGCAATCCAGTCTATGCTGTATATGGGCTGGTGGCTTTATAAATTGCACCTTGACACTGCTGGGCTCTCTGAAGCTTGAAGCAGACTGAAAAGGACAATAGAAAGGAGTTTGAAGCCTGCTCTCAGCTGAGTGTAGTTTCTTCTAAAGTCTCTATTCATCAGCACTAAATTGCCTTTGGGTTGTAGACCAAGGCTAATAGTGTGATCAGTGACCACTGGATAGCAACAGAGGCCCTGTTGGATGGTCCACTGGCTGGCAGTGACTGATAAAGGGGGAAATGCCAAGAGCCACTCTGTTAAGGGGGCTCACTAGGCATGTGGGCTGTCTAGGAGGTGATCTGGTGTTTGCAAGGTCTTATACCATGATGTACCCTGAAACTGCTTCCAGCCTCTGACATGCTGTCAGGAGCCATTGATATGGGAAAGTCCAGGAGGCATGAGAGATCTCTGGAGGTGATCCGATATTTGCAAGGTCTGTATGGTGATGTGCCCCAGAATTGCTTCCAACCTCTGACTACCCTGTCAATTGTGCACTGCTGCATCTCTCTGAAATCTGGCATTAGAGCCGGGCATGGTGGCGCATGCCTTTAATCCCAGCACCCAGGGAGGCAGAGGCAGGTGAATCACTGTGAGTCTAAGGCCAGCTTGGTCTACAAAGTGAGTCCAGGACAGCCAGGACTACATTCATGGCCATCCCGGTCTACAAAGCGAGTCCAGGATAGCCAAGATTACACAGAGAAACCCTGTCTCGAAAAACCAAAGATAAATACATCTGGCATTGGTGTAAATTGTTATTTTCTGGGTACTGACCAGCTCTTATTGAGCAAACTTCCTAGAGGATCTTATTGAAGATGTACTTTTAGTTATCCAGATGAATTAATCCCTGATTATGGAATTCCTGATTTGGCTCAAATAGTTTTAAAAGTTAAAGTTAGTTTATGGCTGCAATAAATACCTTTGTGGACCTCCAGATGCAGAGATGTCTGAATTTACTCTTTTTCTTAGAATGAAAGACAGACAAAATTATTGTTCTGAGCTCATAACGAACTAAGAGATAGCTGGATAATGTATAGTCAGGTCCGTCCTAACTGATAAGTTGTATACTCTTGTAAGTTTCAGACCCTATTAACCTTAGACCCTGTCAATCTTTGTCGCTCTGAACTCACCATGAACTTATGTAATGGATACATAGATAAGAAATGTTTAGATTTAAAACATGTAACCTTTTGTATTTTTAGAATGCAACTGTTTTGTGATAATTGTACTGTTTTGACTATGAGGTAATTCCCTGTTCTCAGAAGTATAAGTATGGTCTTCTACAATAAACGAGAGAGAGAGAGAGAGAGAGAGAGAGAGAGAGAGAGAGAGAGAGAGAAAGAAAACAGTTGGAGAGAAAAAATGGAGCAGCTCAACTTCAGTTGAAGTTAAGATGCCTGACTTCATCCACCTTTTCTCCTGGTCCTCTTCTCTTGAATGTATGTGTGTGAGTGGTTTATTTTCTATCTCTCTCTTACTTCTTATTTCTCTGTAGATTCGCAAATAAGTTAGCAGACTCAGGGCCATCAGCCTTCTACAGCTAATAAGCCTACGTTTACACCAACTTATTGGAGATCTCCATAAAGAGGCCTATCTACAGATCAAAGAGCCTCCTTTTACCACCCCGTGCAGTTTCTAGCCAAAAGCCCCTTTTACAGCCTCAGCCATAGGAAAAAAGATGGTCAGTTTAAGTTCTCCTCAGCCGCAGTACAGCCAGTCCCTAGAGAAGAAACCTTGGGCTCTTTTTCCCTTTCCTTCCTTTTTCTTCTTTCAATCCTGATCGGTTGCCTGAGCCATCAGCTCTGGCTATCCAAGAGATAAAGTGAACAAGAAGGGCACCCGCAATCCAACCCCAGAGAGAATCTACCCTGGACCCTCTCCAGAGCACCAGCTGGGCATTAACAGGGAAATGGGTCTGCCTCCTGCTTGGTGTCACAACAAGGACAACCTATGGAAAGCCTGGAAGCATTGTCATAAGCAGTGTTCACATCTTTATTGTTTTACTCATGTTTGAAATCATCCTGTGAGTCTCACAGAGGTTAACCAGTTGACTTCCCAGGGGCACAAACCAATGGAGCTGAGATGTAGCCGCAGTTACGATGGATGAGGGATGATTTCTTAGACACAGCATTGCACTATACCCTGGAGTCACTACATTTCCAGTTTTAAGTAGTCAAATAGTTAAAACTAATGTGTATCTGACCCGACCTGCGGGGTTCGACTAAAACTCAGGAAAGAGGTCACCTGTTGAGAATGCAAGACACAAGAAAGGAGAACAAGTCTGATTGATCAAACTCTCAAACTTTATTAGTCAGGCAGCAGCTTTTATAGTTCAGAAGGCAGGGAAGCATATTGCTATAGCAACCCAGCTGCAGGCTTTTCCTCAAAATATAGGGAATTCCAGTCAGGGTCATAATGTCCTGCCACACAGGGCATCTTGCTTTGTCTTCATCTAGCTTTAGTCTAACTGCTGACTCACAACAGGGTCGCTCCATCCCTATCTGTCTTTAGTCTAACTGCAGACGCACAACAGGGTCAGCTAGTTTCTGGTGAAAGGCAAGTTCTGGGAAAGACAGAGACTTAAAGGTGCAGACTTAGACAAGATGGCTGAACATTGGCCATATGGCCTATCTTCCCCAGCATCTCCTCCCTCTCTTTATTAAAAGAGGAAGCAGATGGATCCACTATATATGCGTGAGCGTTGGTCCCCGGAGGGAGCGGGCATTAACCAGAGGGGGGAAGCATTGACCTGATCCTCCTGGGGCTAGTTTGGCTTGTCAAGATATCTTTTGGAGGAGGAGAGGGAGGTCCTGATCTACTGTCTGTGGGCGTCCCCAACATACAGTGAACAAGATATTTTTCTTTTTCTTTTTCTTTTTTTTAAAACATACTAAGCTTAAAAAAATTTTTTTTATTCTTTTTTTTTTAATTTATTTATTTATTTTATGTAGATGAGTGCTCTGTCTGCATGTATACCTGTCCACCGGAAGAAGGCTTTAGAGGGTATAGATGTTTGTGAGCCACCATGTGGTTGCTGGGAATTGAACTCAGGACCTCTGGAAGAGCAGACAGTGCTCTTACCTGCTGAGCCATCTCTCCAGCCCCAAGACATTTTTCAACATCAACCTCTATGCAATCAGGTTTACTTCAAAGGGGACTCAGAGTTGGACAATCGGGTCCTCCCCCTGCAGTACCTTGTCACACACCCCTTGCAGGTGCCCATGCCTTATGGCAGGCAATATCTTGAGTATATGCCATTCACCGTGTCAAGGAAGGGGGAATGGAGGCACATTAGTGTTCAAGCTCATCATGGCCTTGGTCTGCAAGTTTATGAGTTTATGATAATGCACCTGTATTGCTGGAGCATCTTGAGCATCCAGCTGTTGTTTTACAAAGGTAGTGAGGCATCTAAAAGCCCAGGGGCCAAAAGAGATAAAGAGGAGAAATCCTACCAGGGGGCCCAGAATGGAGGGCAACAAGGTGGTAAGCCAAGGGGAGGTGGAGAACAAGTTATGGAACCAACTCTGTTCCTGTTCTTGTTGTCTTTTTATTTTTTCTAAGCCTTCTCTAACCTTGGCCATGCTATCTTTGACTACCCCAGAGTGGTACATATAAAAGAAACACTCTTCTTTGAGGGCAGCATAAAGTCCCCCTTGCTGAAGATGCAGCAAGTCTAGACCTCTCCTATTTTGTAGAACGACCTCAGCGAGGGAGGACAAGGATTTTTCAAGGTGGGATGTGGCAGTTTCCATCCTCCCCAAGTCTTTATCAATTGACAGGCGAAGATCTGAATAATGTTTGTTGGAGAGAACAAGAGAGGTTATGCCCACCCCAGTACCTGTAGCGCCCAATCCGAGGAGGACAGCCAGGGTGATTGCAGTTATAGGCTCACGTTTTGTTCTAAAGTAGGGCTTGTTCAGTAACAGGATCCCAGTAGTGGAAAAATTGTTCTTCAATGTAATATATTAAGTGGGGGACTAATTGAATAAGGATGCAAAAGGTAGTCTTACTGTTTTTTTAAATGGGGGGAGTATATGCAGGGAGTGAGGCCATTGTTACAGGCCCACCAGGTGTTATTACTGGGAAGGATATAATCAGAAATGGAAGATATCTCTGTGATGATTATATTACAGAGATGTTGATAGGAGGAGGGAATAACTTTACCTATACATAACCTGGAGCCTGATAAGAAACTCAAGGTTAGCTTGGCGTTATCTAGTTGGGCCCATTGGCATTTAGAAGGGTCAGAGGAATTGGAGATGTTCTCAATTACTGCAATTCCTTCATAAAAAGGAGGGTTGGAGTCATAGTGAAAGACCCCCAAAGGGAGACCCTCACTCAAGCCTCGGGATGGCGCGCACCCAAAGACACACAGATGACCATCTTGCTGTAAACGCACGAGGTAGTTTATTGGTGGAGATCCGGGTCAACCTGTATCTCACGCAGGAGACAGAGGGGTCGACCCAGAAGCCCAGGGACTTGGGGTTTATATAGGCAAGGGTCAGGGGCGGGGGGCGGGGAGCGGGATGTTTTGGCACGGCCACACATGATTGGTTGTTTCAAACATTTGAACATTAGCACATTAGGCAGATCCGAGGTAAGGTCAAACTTAGTCACACTGTCCTTGGTTCCTGTTTTCCTCAGAACCCGAGGGTAGATATTTATCTAAGCTAACAACACATCTGGTTAAACTCAAACCTGGAACATTGTGTGCGGGCCTGAAGGGGGATTAAACAAACACCATAAGATTGGATGAGGGGTCCTGGCTCATTTAAGAGAGCTAATTAAAAATTCTCTCTCTCATTCCCTTCTTCTTCTACTTGATAATTCTAATCTTAGAATATCTGTTCTAATTTTTGAGTATTATTTTATTTTAGACTAAAAGATTCATACTCTGCCCTGTCGGGGTCTCTTATTGATCGGTATTGTTGTCTTAGTACCATCAGTTGAACAGCACTAATTTTATTTCTAATAAGAGCAAGTAACCTATTTACCACACATGGGCCAAAAATTAAAACCAAGCAGATCACCAACACTGGCCCAGATAAGGCAGAAAATAGGGTAGTCATCCAGGGGGAGCGGGGGAGCCAGGACTCGAACCAACCTTGTTGAGCTTCCCTGTCCCTCTGTCTCTTATGTAGTCTTTTTTTAAGTCTCTACATTGAGTCTCTGATCACTCCGGTGTGATCAGCATAAAAGCAACACTGTTCTTTGAGGGCAGCACTCAGCCCACCATCTTTTAAAAACAGTAAATCTAATCCCCTCTTATTTTGGAGCACACTTCTGACAAGGATGTCAAAGATTTTTTTAAATTGGAGATGGATTTTTCTAATATCTTTAGATCTTTATCAATGGCAGTACTGAGAGCATTAAGGCCCTGCTGTCTGGTGGCTAATGCAGCAGCGCCTGTCCCTATTTCAGCAGTGATGCCTGCTCCCAGTAAGATAGCTAAAGTAAGGGATACAGGCTCTCCCTTGTATCTTTTTGGTCTAAGGTCAAATTTATCTTTAAAATTACCAACAGCATGCTAGTAAATTTTAGGGATCAGTTGTATTAACATGCAGAAATCTATAGTTGGTTCAAACACACTTGTAGACACACAAGGGGTGAGTCTGGTACTGCAGGCCCACCACCGATTGGATCCTGGTACCAAGTAATAGGTGGTAGCCGTCTTTGGACTAGTAACTGTCTGGTTACACAAATGCTTATGGGAGGCAGGTGGGGTACCCAAACAGAGTCCCGATCCCGATACCTCTGTTAAGGTTAGTTTCTTTTCAGCTCTCCAGGTGCAGGAATGATGGGAGGTTGTATTATTAAAAGCACCATTTATAGCAATCCCCTCGTAGTATGGAGGTGTTGTTGCTAAACACAGCCAGTAAGATTCAGTAGTGTCTGGACTTGTATCGTTCAAAGCATGGAAAGGGTGTCAGTCCCAATGGTCCAGGTGTGTTCCGTACCCGGAACAAGGCAAGGGAGAGAAGGGCTGTCCAGTCACCCCCGCCGGTCTCTAAGGTCAATTTTGTTAAGGTCTTTTCTATAGTTCTATTTGTCTTTTTTACCTGTCCTGAGCTCTGGGGTCTAAAAGCACAATGTAATTTCTAATTTATCTCTAATTGTCTGGCCAGTCCCTGACTTACCTGGGCGACAAAGGCAGGCCCGTTGTCCGACCCAATTACCTTAGGTATCCCGAACCGGGGAAGGGTTTCTTTAAGTATCTTCTTGGCCACTACATTTGTCGTTTATTTTTTTGTGGGGAATGTCTCGACCCACCCCGAGAAGGTGTCTATGAAAACTAGAAGGTGTTTATTACCATATCGGGCTGGTTTGACTTCAGTGAAATCAATCTCTTAATAAGTTCCAGGTCAATCTCCCCGCAAGCGCTTTCCTGCACAGTGTCTGCTGGACCCGGCATTAGTGAGAGCGCAAGCCTTGCAGTTTTTTACCAGATCTTTTGCTCTTTTGTAGTCTGGGGATGTGATAGGGAGACTTATTGACCAGTTTTGTCATCTTTTTGGGCCCTAGGTGGGTAAGGCGGTGTATATTAGCCAGGTATTCTAGCCCCTCTTCTTCTGTGAGGATCTTTTTTTTCGGGAATCTCTTCAGCATGTTGGGGCATAACCTTAACTATTAGAATCATTGGTCCTTGTGCCTCCTCTTTGGCCATCTGGTCAGCCACTTGGTTCCCCCTTTTTATGGGACCAGTCCCTAGGAATTTTTTTTTACCTGGCGAGGGGTGGTTGGGGTTGGGATCTGAGTCACTATTTGTTTCCTGGCTTCTGTGAGCTACCGTTGTCCATCTTTCAGGGTGTATCCCAGATATGTCACTTCAGTCCGGCACAGTTGTGTCTTATTGGCAGAAGCCCCATACCCCAACTCACTTAACTCAGCCAGGATTTTCTGAGTCCCAAGCTCGCATTCTTCACAGGTCTCTGCAGCCAATAGGAGGTCATCTACACACTGTAGAAGAGTCGCCTGGGGATTATTAGCATGGAAAGGGGCAAGGTCCCGCTGTAGGGCTTTATCAAATAGGGTGGGGGAGTTTTTAAACCCCTGGGGCAATCTCGTCCACGTAAGCTGTCCAGTTCTTCCGTTTTCGGGGTCTCGCCACTCAAAGGCAAACAGGGATTGGCTGTTAGGGTGCAATCTCAGACAGAAGAAGGCATCTTTAAGATCTAGGACTGTATACCAAGTTTGTTCAGGCGGCAGCGTATTGAGCAAGTTGTAGGGGTTAGACACCGTAGGGTGGATGTCTTGTACCCTTTTATTAACCTCCCTAAGGTCTTGAACTGGACGATAGTCATTGGTCCCTGGCTTCTTTACTGGCAATAAGGGAGGGTTCCATGAGGACCTGCAAGGGATTAAGATCCCCTGTTGTAACAGTCTTACGATGTGGGGGCGTATGCCCTCTCTTGCCTCTTTGTTCATGGGGTACTGTCGGACCCCAATGGGGGTGGCTCCAGACTTGAGTTCAATTACTACAGGGGGACCTGTCTGGCCATCCCCATTCCCCCTGTCTCAGCCCAGGCCTGAGGAAACCGAATTAGCCAGTCTCGCAGTTTCTCAGGGGGCTTCCCTTTCTTTTGGTGGAGCCGGTATTCTTCTTTTAGCTGCAGAGACAACACTAAAGTTTGGGGTGTCTCCGTCCCCCAGGACAATTCTGGTCCAATGGGGGCAAATTTTATCTGGGCCTTATTGTTTTTGCCCTGTTGCCCCAATCACCAATGTCCTTTTGTATTAACCTCTCCCAGAGGTCTATTGAGTACAGAGTATTTTGCTCCAGTGTCAACTAGAAAGTCTATGGGGTCCCCTCCACTCTTAGGGTTACCCTAGGCTCGGGGAGAGGGGCCAAGCCCTGTCTCCCCTAATCTTCATTATCTTTTAAGGACAGTACCTTTGTCTCCTTCTTCTTAGGGCACTCTCAGGCCCAATGGCCCTTCTCCTTGCAATACGCGCACTGATTTTTTTCTAGAGGTACTCGATCTTCTCTGGGTCTCCTCGGCCCCTGCCTTCTGTTGTCACCCAGGTTCCCTGTCTGCCTAGGCCTGCCTGGTCCCTGACGCCTTCCTTCTCCTACTACTGCGGCTAATATTTTTGTCAGATTCTTCTCCTGCCTTTTTTTCTTTCTTTTTCTCATCCTCAGCTCTCTTTCTCTTGTCTCTCTTTGGCTGCTGTGGCTGTGGCTGCCGCCACTTCTGGTGCCCCCAACGCCTTTTCTGCCCCAGGATGTGGGGGATCTGTCCATGGAGAGGGTTCAGGGGGCTGGGCTGGGTCACGGGAGGTGCTCCATTACACAGTCACTCGCTCCAAAGGGCAGGAGGGTGGAGGAGGCATCGGGGTAGCATCGGTCGCCCTCGCACACCCTTGCATGGCTCCCAGCCTGCTCCCGGCCCTGCTGCTGCTGGGAGGGCACATAGCTGACAAGGACAACATCACTGGAGCCTCCAGACTCCAGGGGGATGGGGTGCACCCGGAAGTGCTCAAGCATATCGAAAATGGACTGGAACCACAGATGTTGGACCTGGCACTGACCCTCCTCATTCAGTGACATGCACAGGTGCTTGGCCTTGCCCTGGAAGTTGAGAGTGAAGACGTACCCACCACGTCTTGTCTCACTCTGACGTACCAAGAAGACACCATGTGAACAGGTACCTCCTTCCAGCACTAACTGGGCAGCCTCGAGTCGAGAGAGCATGCCGTGGAACCAAGGATAACCTGAGAGGGGCTGATCCCCCTTACCTCCCTCTGACTCCCTTTTATGATAAACTTTCTCAGCCTCCTTCACCACATCCCTAATGGTATAATCTTGCAATCCCTCAATGCGCTGTAGTTTCTTTCTAATATCAGGTGCTGACTGTCCAATAAAAGCCATGATTACAGAGGCTCGCTGTCCCTCTGACGTAGGGTCAAAAGGGGTATATTTCCAGTAAGCCTCCATGAGCCTCTCTAGAAACACTGAGGGGGGCTCGGTCATTCCCTGCATGACTTCTCTTACCTTAGCCAAATTGGTGGGCCTCCTCGCGGCCCCTCTGAGACCTGCCACCAGAGCCTGGTGGTAAATGGACAGCCGTTCCCTACCTTCTGCCGTGTTGTAGTCCCACTGAGGACGGGTCAGGGGGAGTCCTTCATCTATTTCGGCCAGGGTCTGGACGGGGTGTCCAGCGTCATCTCGGATATTCTTTCGAGCCTCGAGGAGAATTTTTTCTCTCTCCTCGGTGGTGAATAAAACGTGCAGAAGCTGCTGACAGTCATCCCATGTGGGTTGGTGGGAGAACGTCAGGGACTCAATCAGACCTGTAAGTCCTGTAGGGTTCTCTGAAAAAGGTGGTAGTTAGTTTTCCAATTATAGAGTTCCGAGGAAGAAAAAGGCCAATACTGTAGGAGTTGTAACTCATTTGGGCCTGTAAGGGCCGGCCCGACAGCCCTAAGGGGCAGAGCCACGGTAGAATCAGGCCCCTCAGGGGTTGCTTCACGGCGGCTCCTAGTGCCCACCGAGGATCCATCACCCGTGGCCCTGGAAGCCAGGGACGGGGCTGAGGTCAAGGCTGCTGGCTGGGGAACTCAGGGATATGGTGGGAACAGGGGCATGGGCCATTCAGGGGGTTCTGCTATGTCAGGATATATTTTAGGGGCGGGCTCCGGTGTTGCGCTGGGCTCGCTTCCTCCGTGCTGCTGTGGTTTCTATTTCTCCTCCGTGGCACCTTCTCGCACCGCCAAGACTTGGAAGCTTGGTGGGCGAGGTGGAATGAAGGGCTTGACCCACGGGGGTGGGTATCGGGCCAAATCTTCCCACACGGTGATGTAAGGCTGTTGGTCTAGATGTGACCCTGATCCTTCCTGAAAAATAACTGAAAAATAACTGCTCTAACAGCTCTAATAGGTAAATCGAAAGTCCCCTCAGGTGGCCAGCCCATATGGAAAGTTGGCCATTCTGAGGCGCAAAAGGTCTGCCAGGGTCTTTTCTTAACTTTTACTGATAGATTATGTCCTCTTGCCCTAACGTCCGTCCAGTGGTCCAGGGTCAAAGATAAAGGGGTTGTCACAGTCTGTCCCATTTAAAAAAAAACAAGCACAAAAACAATACAATTACACAAGACACTATCACATCCAAGCACCCTCGTCCGCGTCTGGACTTGTACAACCAACCGAACACAAGTTCCGATGGGGTAGGTTTCCGCACCTTCCCCTCAAGAAGGAGCACTCCGTCTCCTTCGTCCCGAAAAGAGGCAGTCAGGTTGTCCTGACTCCCCTTCACCCTTAGGGCGTCCCCCAGGGGTTGCAGCCTGCGGCCCTAGCACGTCTGCCTCTGCAGCCACTGGGTCCTTACGGCCCACAGCAGCAGCTGCCAGAAACTGAAAACAAGACAAGAAATTATCAGCACCGCACTCAGACACACAAAACTCACACAGACCTACCTCCAAGGGGTTGTTGGGGGTCTTGGGTGGCTGCGCAGATCCCGGGTGAGCCTCCAAAATGAAAGACCCCCGAAGGGAGACCCTCACTCAAGCCTCGGGATGGCATGCACAGACGACCATCTTGCTGTAAACGCACGAGGTAGTTTATTGGCGGAGCTCTGGGTCGACCCGTATCTCATGCAGGAAACAGAGGAGTCGACCCAGAAGCCCAGGGGCTTGGGGTTTATATAGGCAAGGGGCAGGGGCGGGGGGCGGGGAGAGGGATGTTTTGGCGCAGCCACACACGATTGGTTGTTTCAAACATTTGAACATTATCATATTGTGTAGGCAGATCTGGGGTAAGGTCAGACTTAGTCACACGGGAACCGTCCTTGGTTCCTGTTTTCCTCAGAACCCGAGGGTAGATGTTTATCTAAGCTAACAACACATCTGGTTAAACTCAAACCTGGAACATTGTGTGTGGGCCTCAAGGGGGATTAAACAAACACCATAAAATTGGATGAGGGGTCTTGGCTCATTTAGAGAGCTAATTAAAAATTCCCTCTCAGTAGCATAACCAACATGAATCAGTTAGCCCAGGGGGAGAATGATTTAAAGTCAAGTAAGTGAAGTTAATGATATTCAGTAGCAAATCGAGAGTGTTTATCAACCCTAAACTCTGTAGTAGAGTTTCCATGTAGGAGATAGTGAAGGGAGGAGCTGCGGTGACCTTCTTATGATTAGAGTCAAAGGTATGGGGTGCCAGCACTGGATTAGGGCCCAGAGCTGTAGAAGACGTACATATTTTAATTTGCTTGTAAAAAGTAAACCTGGATGGGAACCTCCTCTCCAATAAATACGTAATCCCCAAGTATTTCCTCTGAACCAATCTCTATTTAGTTTGCCTTTTTTTAAAAAGTAAATTTAATAATGATGGGGTTGCAGAATTTGTTTTTACAAGGTCCTGAGGGACTGTTGGCCAAAGCACAACCAGAGTCAAGGTACTTACAATAATTTCTTTCTCCTGAGTTTGCAGAGTCATAAGAGCTGTTACGTTTTACAGTGATTAGGTCCCAGGACGAAGTGGGCATCCAGTAAGCATCACCTGTGGTCTCACATCCCCAGGCTTTACAATACTAATCAGATGCTCCCCCACATTTATGTTGTTGTAAGGCCCTGTCCTGGGTAGACATAGAACTGGGCTGCTCGGAGGTTGGCTCTATAAAATTGTCCAGAGCATCCATAGGAGCTTCCTACCCCATTTGGAACACAAGTTTTTTTAGCTGGAAGGCTTAAATTGTCCTCATGATTAGGACTAACTCAAGAAGCAAGTCTGGCTACAAGTTTACAAATATCTGGAGTTAGGTCTGGCCACCAGGTCCATAGGGATGGTCTCCAGTGATAGAGCACACAGTATCTCCCAGTGTTGACAATACAGACCAGGTTTGTAATACCGGTTGATGAGGGTTGTCCTCTTGATTGGAGATCACCTTCTGGCCTTTCAACAGCATCCCAACGTATATTATCCAAAGAATCCTCATCTGTAAGAGAAGAAAAAGGATCTCAAGGGGGTCTCCCACCCTGGATTTCCTGATCATTTATATGTTGATTGACATCATCAAGATGATTGGGAGAAGGAGTATCGAATTGTTTAACCAGCCCCTTAGGCAGCCATCTGGCTGCACCCTCCTTGGTATCATATACACATACAGAACCTCTTTCCCAGATGAGGGCTGGGTTTGATTCATCCCACTTGTGAGTAAGGGGATCTTTCCACCTGACTTTGGCATAGTCGGTATTGGTTCCAGGATGCCAAAGGCGATTGGCAGCAGACTTGCCATGGGCATCCAAAGTCAAGAAATTAAGCACAAACAATGCATGAGGAAGGATGTTCTTGGGTGAGCCTTTCATGGGATATATAACTCTCCCTCTTTTAATTTTAAGAGGGTATTTTTTAAGTATTTGATTGGCCCTTTCCACAATACACTGACCTTGCGAGTTATAGGGCATTCCTGTGACATGTTTATTTGTAATTGATGACAAAAGTCTTGAAACTTTTTTCCAGTGTAGCCAGGGCCATTGTCACTTTTGATAGGCCGACTTTTACATTTCCCAAGACTTTTCCTAAGTTTTCTTTTCTTTTTTTTTAAAGAAAATTTTTACCTTTATCTAATACATTTTTAATATTCTCATGAAAGTATATAAGACACAAGATATCATTAATCAAATTTCAGTAGGAAAAGGCAGTGACAGGAACCTTCTTCAGGCCCAAAAGACCTATAAAAATAGTGAAGGTAATCCCCTACCCATTGCCAGCGTTTTTGATCCACAGTGCCTTCTTGGGGAAACCAAGGGCAAATATCATTAATAAAGAGAAAGAAAATTACTAATTCTTTTTCCTTTACCCGTGTTCCTCATGTCTTGAGGGAGCTTTTAAGTCCCTTGACAAATAATTCATGTTTGCTAAGTGATTGTCCCATATGTGTATTGCCGTCACTTACCTTGTTCGATCTGTCCCATGATTGGGAAGTTGTGGTGATGCAAGCTGATCTGTCGCATGGGCAGGTATTCCATGGCGATCCTAGTCGATCTGTCTCACGGGCATGAAGTCTGTGGCAATCCAGGGTGACCGGCCGGTCCTTGAAGGGCGACGGACAGGTGAGTGCACCGTTCCTCGAGCCGTCATTAGTTGCCACTTGCCCTGACCTGCGGGGTTCGACTAAAACTCAGGAGGGAGGTCACCTGTTGAGAATGCAAGACACAAGAAATGAGAGCAAGTCTGATTGATCAAACTCTCAAACTTTGTTAGTCAGGCAGCAGCTTTTATAGTTCAGAAGGCAGGGAAGCATATTGCTATAGCAACCAAACTGCAGGCTTTTCTCAAAACATAGGGAATTCCAGGCAGGGTCATAATGTCCTGCCACACAGGGCATCTTGCTTTGTCTTCGTCTAGCTTTAGTCTAACTGTTGACTCACAACAGGGTCAGCTAGTTTCTGGTGAAAGGCAAGCTCTGGGAAAGACAGAGACTTAAAGGTGCAGACTTAGACAAGATGGCTGAACATTGGCCATATGGCCTATCGTCCCCAACACGTATCCCTCCCTGAGCTCCAACACTTTTTTTCATATGAGATGAAGAAAAAAGGGCACGGAAAGAAAACAAATTTACTAAGGTAAATCTAGGCTATCCCAGGTACAGCTCTGAAAACCATTGTTTGATCTCTGCTGGGTCACCTCTTGCCTGTTATCCCACGGTTACCTGTGCTCCAAGAAGGAATTCAGAGGGAGGTGAGCAGGCTGGGGATGTGGCTCAATGGTAGATTTCTTGTCTGGGACTCAACACCCTGTGTTTAGCTTCTAACACTGCAACAGGAAAACAGAAAAGCGAACAGGAGAGGGCATAAATATTTACAGCTCCCATCTACAGGAAGCGTTCTAGAGAGCTTTATGAGATGTCAGCACAACTGGGCCACGGGCACCGTACACTAGGAAGAAAGTTCTGGGTGCTTCTGCATGTGGCTGATATTTGACTGAGTGAACCAGATGACCCTTGGGGCTCAAGCCACCAGTGGAAGTATGAACAAAACATCAAGAAACAGTCCCTTCATGAGTTTAAGAGAAACTCATAATCTGGGATACTGTCAAAAAGATTTATCTTTCCAGTTCTTAATAATGTCACTAAATGTTCTAATTAATAATCAGTAACCATTTGCATAATTAATTGGGAATAGAGTCCTAGTGTGATGGTGCTTGCCGCTAGCTTCTCTCAGGCTGGAACTGCTATCTCCTGCTGCAGTCCTGGCCCAAGTGGAGAATTTATCTGAGCCACTCAGATCCCTGCGGGCACAGAGAGGGAGTGCTCTATGGGAAGTCCTTACTTATGCCGTTGCTTAACAATATGCAACATGAGTGTCTCTGTGGGGCAGAACCAGTTTGTTGGGTATGAATTTTCACCAACATAGGCTCCAGTGAGCAAAAATTAGTTAGTTCATTTTCCTAAGTGGCGATTTAATTTTCTGTGCCTGAAACCTTATTGTACTTGGTATAGAAACTTAATCTAGTCACTTTCAGACAATGTATCAGCTAAGGCAAATGAGGTCGGACTCTGTTGTGTTGTAAATGACTCTTAGAAGGGTCAGGTGTGACAAAGGGTTCCTGCCACAGGGTTCTGGAGAGGCACTGTCCACGGCACAGAGACCATCTGTCTTGGTCCTACGCTGCACCTGTAGAGGTCCTGCATAGGGTTCCTTTCAAAGAGCTTCAGGGTACCCAGCCACATTTAGTTATGATTCCTCTTGGTGCCAGTCTTGGTCTCTGAAGTTCATGGTTCAGCTCATCAATCACCCTTCAGTTGCCTCATTTTCATTCTCATGTTTCTGTGCCTATCAGTCCTCCTCCATTCGTCTTCCTTCTCATGTGTGTGGACAGGCTTTTTAGGACCCTAGAAAGACCAGGGAGCCATCAGGGGTCTTCGTGACACCTTGGCACACCCTTGCAGCCTTTTCCCTACTTGCTCACATGCCCAGAGGCAAAGGCTTGTGAAGGGAATGCTGAGGTCTGCACTGGCATGTGGGCACAGTTCTCATTCCAGAAACCAGTGACTCTGGTTAATTTCCTCTGTGAGACTGCCAGAGAGTGGCAGAGACATGGTACAAAGGTCGACCCAAATCTACCTGCCATATTCCTTCTGACCCCCCCTGACGCGACCTCCTGCCAGCAGGAAAGACGCTTGACACAGGATCCT
>OU015356.1:156929139-156962942 GCA_907164505.1 Acomys kempi
CTCTCTCTCTCTCTCTCTCTCTCTCTCTCTCTCTCTCTCTCTCTCTCTCTCTCAAAAAACAAACAAAAAAAGAAAAAGAAACACAGATCCAGTCAGTGAAAAACAGCTCTACCGGGGCCAGAGATTGAGAGAGGTCTGGGTGAGTGGGTTGGTGGATATTCACAAGCTAAAGGAATGTTAGGCCCCTGTACTTACATATTTGGATCTCAGGGTCTCTGTAGGAGTTGTCGATGCCTTGCATGTTGCTGGATTTAAGTCTTTCCAGTACACTGGTTCCTTGAGTTTTCAGCCTTATCTGTGGGAGCTGTAGTAACTGTGGGATGTCAGGGTTTCCTGTTTAATGTTGACTCTGGCTGTTACCTCTGCATGTCTTAGTGGGAGGTCTTCGTAGGAGGTCTCTGTTGGGAAGCAATCTCAGATTGTAAACATCTAGGAGGAGGAAGCTGTAGTCCATATTCTCTGTCAACATTTGCACCTTGGCAAAAAGGCTTGACTTCTCCCATGAGTCTGTGGCACTAGGGTTCTTGCCAATTCATTTAGGACTTTACCTGCTCCCCATAAGCATCAGTGCTCTTAGCCTCTAAACCAGTGGTTCTCAACCTTCCTTCCTAATGCTCTGACCCTTTAATACCTTTCCTTATGTTGTGGTGGTGACCCCTAACCAAAGTTATTTTCTTATACTGCATTGTCCTCAGTTCCTTTGTCCATCTCCTCGCATTTCCATACCCATCAATGATTTTTCCTTGCGCTTATCTTCATGACACTGTGTTTTGAATGTTGGATATTATTTAAATTGCTGTTTTTAGGGGATACAGCTATGGTTGTGATTGGCATTTAGTACTTTTTTTGGTAAATAATTTTTGTGAACGAGACCAAAAGAAATTGGAATTAAGGTGTTGGATGTCTTTTGCCCTGCGTTTTTTATCTTAGGAGGCTTGTATTCCAAGCTAACAAGTTAGGCTGCCTATCTTTTATATGAAGGGTTCAGAATTCACTATATGGTTCAGATATTGGGGTGCAGCATCCTACTAGACCCAGTTCTGGTCTAGGCTGACAGCAAGAACGCTGGGAGGCTTGCAGAGCAGAGCCAGGGCAGCCTGACAGTTGGAGCTGTGAAGGAGAGATAAACCTGTTTTTATGATCCCAAGTGTGGGATCGGCACAGTCTTGTGAGAGAAATGGTGAGGTTAATCCACTACAAGACCAACCACCTTGTGCAGGAGCTTGATTGGTGCCCGCTGAAAAGAACCCCTGAACAGACTCAGGAAGGAGATATACAAATGAGCTCAGACCTGGAGGCAGGGCCTTGGGAGACTTGGGATACTTTTGGCTGTTCAGTGCTCCATTTCTGAGCTCCTAGAGAGAACCACTCTAGGGAAGGCTTCTGGTCTCTGGCTCCTGCTGAGGTTCCAGGTTCTGGTTACTTCAGGTTCCAGCAGAAGAAATCCTGCTGATTACGCCAGGAGAATCATTCCTTGCAACTGATATCCTTATGGTATTGTTACTGTGTTCTTTAATCCTCTTTTCCTATTGTTTTGGTTAGTCTGGTTATAAGTGATGTAGGTTTGGTTAATAAGTTGTAATAAAATATATTGGTTAAGAGAACCGAGGCTACAGAGTTGTGTGGCCTGCAACTTGAGGAGTGGGAGGGACCAGTCTTTGCAGGGAAGGGACACTAAAAACCAGGAGAGTGACAAGGAAGAGAAAAAAATCTGGGTAGCCCTTGAAAGGTTTAGGGGAACCATGTGACTGGAACTGCGGGATAGTGGGTGGGTCTTTATGAGTATGCACCATTTCCTTCTGTGGATGGGGGGCATGTGGGGGCTTATGAATACAAACCTGTATGCCACCATATTTCCTTTAGTCATTTTTGAAGAACTACAACTCCCAGCATTCAGGTAGGTAATCTGGTTCCTGGACAGGTGGTATTTGCAGGTCAGTTTTGGGCTTTACAGTATGAGGGACAAAACAGACAGATGTATCTAGAAGGGTCCAGACTGAGTCAGCTCATGAGAGGACCGAGAGGGGAGGAGTTGGGGGACAGAAAGAGAAGGGAGGAGAGACTAGGGTTTAGAGAGGAACCAGGCAGCAAGAAATCACCCATCCAAAAATGTCTCCTTTAATATGTTAATCTCAGATAGCCATTTGTCCTGAGTCTCTTTGGGAGCCCAGGCCACTATGCATGCTGTGAGAGCATGACATCAGGCCACACTCTTATTATAGATAGAAAACTCACTATAGATTACAACAAAATTAGAATGCACCTTTTGAGTGATTATGGTTGCTGATTTAAATCAGAAAAATATTTCCTTGGTTCAAGGAAATCAGTGTGCCTGTGCACACATGTGGCCAAACTCTTGCTTTTAAAATCAAGGCTTGTTAACACTCAGGTTTTTCACTATAGACTTCTTGCAGGAGTAGGAATGCCTGGACCCCTGCCTCAGGGCTTTTTGTTTTTGTTTTTGTTTGTTTTACATTTTTGGTTTTTTGAAACAGGGTTTCTCTGTTATCTTGGCTGTCCTGAACTCACTTTGTAGATCAGGCCAGCCTCGAACTCACAGAGATCCATCTGCCTCTGCCTCCCAAGTGCTGGGATTAAAGATGTATGCCACCACGCCCAGCTTCTTCAGGGCTTTTTTTTTCAGAGACCTCCTGTTGTAGCAGTGCAGCAGTCTGGCTTCTGTGGGTCAGAATCCAGTTTTGTTTTTTTTTTGCAGTCTTCCTTCCCCAGACTACCTGAGAAAATGGCTCTGCATGTGTGTAAACTGTGTGTGAATGAGTGTCATATCTCATAGTCTAAGTGAAATTCTCAGTGAAGAAGAGACATTTTTATGATACTTTCTCTTTCCTTCATGGCTATCCTTTTTGCAGGTGTTAGCATCTTTCAATTTTTTTCCAGTAAAGTGATTTGCATCTCTTTCCCTTGAAAGGGTCTCCTGCTGCTCAGCCAGATCTGCTCACCTGTGAATGACAACTAATAGCCCTAGATAGTGAAGACAGAGATTGTAGCAAAGTCTCCAGGTATGTTAGACAGATTGAGCATGGTGTGGGGTGGCACTGAAGTGACAAGAGAAACGGGACATAAAATTGATTTTGCAAGATTCTATTTCATTAATGATTCTGGAAAATTTCACTGAGAATAATGTTAGATGTGGTAAAATGGATTTCCCATTATAGGTGGTACAGTAAGCATTCAGTAGTTCTCTGTATTTGATTAGTTTTCAGTCTCTGAAATAACTGTTGCCCATTGAAAACAAAGTTTCTGACCTACACTGAAAGCAGCCCTGGCCTTGCATGTGAACTGAGCCATTTGTGTGTGTAGCAAATGTCATAGCAGATTCCTTTTTAGGGTCTGTGACCTTCCTTATCATTTGCTTTGGTCAGGTTCCAAGTGTAATCTTTGTATTCGGGCCTCCCCCCCCCCCATGCAATTACCCTCATATTGAACCATAAAATCTTCTGTTACTAAAAATAGTCTTGCCAGTATGGTTCCAGTGGGCATGTCTGACAGATTGGGATTGCAGCACACAGAATCCAAATTGGGATGTGACCACTGATAACTCTGCCCTCCTCCTCAGTCTGCATAGCTATTTTTTGACATTGCTAATGGTATTACTATGTAGGCCAAGATATCTGAAGACAGTGTGAGTGGTTTGACTGAGCAGCTGCTGTTGCTGCTTCTCCTCTTCCTCCTCCTCCTTCTGTTTTTTCAAGACAGGATTTCTCTGTGTAGCCTTTTTTTCCTGGACTCGCTTAGTGGACCAGGCTGGCCTTGAACTCACAGCAATCTGCCTGCCTCTGCCTTGCAAGTGCTGGGACTAGAGGCGTGCGCCGCCACTGTTGGGCTGAGTTGTTTTTTTTTTCCTTTAAGGAGATCCATTGCTTTCTGACTCTATTGTCCCCTTAAAAATTTCTCTGTTAGAGAACTGTGTACTCACTGATGCACTGTGTTGTGTTAGCCCTGATTAGAGTGGAATAATTCCAGTTGCCTTTTTTTACACTGTTCCCTTTAGCTTTGTGTCTGTCTATATTATTCTGATGTATGTTCCTTTTGTCTTAATATCTTGAGAGGTTTTATACTGAGCAAATGTCATATTTTACTGTGGGGCTTTAATATATCTATTGACATAGCCATTTTCATTCTCTCACTGAGTCTACATATTTGGTGTCTTACATAGATTCATTTCTAAGTGTTGATTCTTGGTGTGAACTCAGTTTGTCCATTTCTGTGTTATTTAGAGATAATCTCTGTGTCTGTGTAGATCCTGGCAACTGCTATATGATTTTTTTAATTTTTTGCATGTATTTGTCTGAGCTCACCTGCTTTGTGCTTCGAGGTAAAGCCAGCTTTGCACAAGGACTTTCTATTATATTGTTCCTCTTTTTTTTTTTTTTTGTATTTTATGCAGTGTTCTCCTTTTGGCATTACTATAAGGTTTGTAGATGGAAAGAGAATTCCATGTTAATCTGCCCAATCCTCAGACACTGTTGGCGGAAACTCTTACTGCTTCAGTCTCAGCAGATGCTTGCTGTGTGTTGCTGCTGTGTCATGTAGGAGGCTGATTTAATCACTTGTTTCTAGGAACTCATGTCTTCTTCACTTGTGGTTTATGTGTGTACGACTTTCCGCAGCACTGCACAAGGTAACACTGAAGTCTTTGTCAAATCTTGCAGCATCCCCATGTTAGCTCTACTTCTAATACATATAAATTCACTTTTCCAGTTTGAATTAGGTGAACGATGCTTTGTTAGTACTTTAGTCCCTGCACCGAAACCGTTCTGTTATGATGAATCATTGTACTGTCTTTGAGTCTCTATCTAGTTCATTAATTTCTGCATAGGCTTACTATTTTCTTTCTACATACTATTTTCATGCTTGTAAAGCCTTCAGGCACATAACTCTGGGCAAATATCTTTCATAACCTAGCCTCTTGCTGCCAAACATCTTGACTTCTCTTTGTCACCCCACCCCACTTCTGTGTGATTGTCTTTCCTGAGCTGTCACTCCTCTTAGGCTCTAAGAAAGCGTCCTTGGTGCTCTGTCATTCCTGACTCACTGTTCATTGATTTAAGAGTCCACAATAGCTACTTAAGGAACCATTACAGGGCAGGAATGTGACTCAGCAGTTAAGGGCAGTGGTTGTTCTTGCAGTTTCCAGGTTCAGTTTCCTATGTCTGCCTGAGGGCTTGACATCTTTCCAGAACTTAAGTTCCATAGGGTCTGTTACTGTCTTGATCTCTTTCAGTTGTCTTATTGCTCTAGCTAGAACTTCAGATAAAATATTGAATAGATGTGGGGAGAATGGACAGCCTTGTCTTGTTCCTGATTTTAGTAGAATTGTTTTGAGTTTCTCCCCATTTAATTTGATCTTGGCTATAGGCTTGCTGCAGATCCCCTTTATTATGTTTAGGTATGTGTTGGAGGTGGGTCTGATGTATTTTGATGCTAATTACTGCTTGCCAGCTTGTGTCTTGCCTAAGAGCCTAACCTGTTTGACCAATGAAAGGCCATCACCCCTAGGCAGGGCAAATGGGATGGGCGTGGCTAAGGTCCCTGGGCTTTAGGAGACAGAGATAATCTTGCAAGAAGAGATGCAAGGAGAGGAAAGGAGGAAGAAGGAGGTGCACCATGGGTTGGATGAAGGAGAAATATATGGCAGCATGGATAGAGATTTGGTCCAGATGATGAAAATTAGCAAATATTTGGGATTATGGGTGGGAAGTAGCTTGATAGAAATTATTAGAAGCAGATGGCATAAGAAGAAGTTTAGTGGTTTAATATCTGCCCTGCCCAAGGTTAACTAAGGCTATTTTAAAATATAACAGGTGTCTGTGTTTTGCCTGATTGTTAGTGGTTTAGAAATTAATGTTGTAATGATAATTATAGGTCTAATACTAATAAATTAACCACAACAGGTATGTCTCTTGTATCCCTAATCTCTCCAAGACTTTTATCATGAATTGGTGTTGGATTTTGTCAAAGGCTTGGTAGGTGGCAAATGAGCTGATCCTGTGTGTTTTTCTTTTTTCTGTCAGTTTATATAAATGGTGGGTTACATTTACTGATTTTTGTATGTTGAACCATTCCTGCATCTCTGGGATAAAGCCTACTTAAACATTGTGTGTGATCTTTTTCATCTGTTCTTTGATAGAGTTTGCAAATATTTTATTGGATATTTTTGAATCTATGTCCATGATGGAAATTGGTCAGCAGTGCTCTTTCTTTGTTGAGTAATTATGCACTTTGGGTATCAAGGTAACTGTGGCTTCATAAAATGAATTGGGTAATAATCCTTCTGTTTCTATTTTGCAGAATAGGTTGAACAGTATTGATGTTAAGTTTTCTTTGAAAGTCTGGTTGATTTCTACATTAAAACCATCCAGCCCTGGGTTTTTTGGTTGTGAGTTCTGTAATGAATTTTTCTGTTTCACTGGGGGTTATAGGTCTACTTAAGTTGTTTACCTGATCTTGATTTAACTTTGGTAAGAGTTGCCTATCAATTAAAGTCTCCATTTCTTTTGGACTTTCCAATTTGTTGGAGTACAGGTTTTTAATGGGTGTCCTTAACTAGCCTTAGGATTTCCTCATTGTCTGCTTGTATGTCTTTTTTGTTTCCTCTTTTTAAAATTTGCGTATTTGTAATAAACATGTAAGGGCTTGATTCAAAGCCCAGTGTAGAAAGCAGCTGACAGTTCAAAAGCTGACGTGTGACCAGATGTGTGAGTGATAGATAAAACCTTAGTAGTAAATTCTGACCTAAGAGCAGCTACGACTGCAAGTTGGTGATAAGAGTGACGCAGAAAGCTAGATGTGTGAATTAGAGATGATAAGGTTAAGTTAAGTATAAAAACCCTGAGAAGAAGCAGCCAGTTACCTCGCTGTCACCATGACTGCCTGAAATGCTGTCAGACGACGAGGCGCTCTTCCCGGACAGAGCAGACAGACACGCTGTCAGACAACAACACGAGAACTGAATTGAGTAGCAGCAGCGAACCTGTTCGACAGATCGTCGCGGTATCAGGTCGTATACCCTAATGGCATAAGCTCCTAGAACATTGATATTATAAGATACTAAATGCTACTGCTATTGGAATTAAGATAGTTTTAAGAGTATAATGGAATGGTATTGGTGGCTCGGCCTTGGAGCCTTAGCCGCTGCCTTTTGCTGTAGTTGTTTTTGTATTGCTAATAAATCTCTCTTGCTAAAACGTACCACTTGTACTTGGCCTGCCTCCTTTGTTCTGGATCCTGAGTGTAAACTCTCTACTCGCGACAGTATTCTTCTGTGTTTTAGTTAGTTTGGATAAGGGTTAATTTATTTTGTTTTTATTGCAATGAATCAACTCGGTTTCATTGATTCTTTGTTGTTGGTGTTTTGTTTTGTTGTATTTTTTCTTGTCCAACAGAGATTACTTTATTTAGGGTTGTGGCATCAGCCTGGATTCCTGAACAGGAACTACACCTTGATCCTTGGAGTTTCTTGCTGGGGCAGTGGGTGCTTGTGTTTGCCATGCCACAGGCTCACACTTCATAGAGCAACATGGGGGAAATCCACGTGTATTTGGGTCGGAGGAATCCAGCTTCACTGCCCTGAGGGAATCAGATTCTTACATATCTGCCTCAGCTTGGCTCGCTTCTGTCCGTTCTTGGTGACAGTTGCCTCCTCATAGAACTCATGAGCCAGATCCCCCCCCCCCCCCCCCCGTCTTTATCATAGAACATGGAGCCTGTGGCACGTGAATACTAAAGGAGGCACCACACCAAAGATTGCTCACCGCCTGCCGCCTTAGGGCCGCCGCCACAGTAGCGGAAGCAAAGGTCCAGAGGCGGGAGCTTTGGAGCCGCTACCGCCCATGTCGGGCCCCGTGGGCACTAGCCTAGGCTCTCATAGTGCAGAGGACCCGACTATGCCCTGCCCTAGCCTTGATTCGCAGGTGCTGCAGCTGCACCCCAATTCTTTGTTTTCTTCTTTTTTTACTTGATTTTGAGTGTTATGAGTTCCTTTAGCTTTTGTTAGTTTGTGAACTCTCTTGGAGGAACATTTTTAATTGTCTCTTGATCTTAAAGATTTACCTCTCATTTCTTGGCAAGTCTGTGTTTTCCAGTTGTAATCGTCAATGTTTGCATTTTTGTTACTTAAGTGATTGATATGGTTAACACATTGATTTGGGGGTTTTCAAACTTTCTCATAAATTAATGTCTCTGTGTCCTAATTAGCTTCAGCTCTCAACATTTCAGACCCCACAGTCATGTGAGGGAGCCTCATTTGGGGGCATGCTCTCATCAGAATGTTTGGTTACTGTGTTAGTGAGAGATTGTGTGACTGCCGATTGATTTGAGAAGGCTCTTCCACTGAGGCAATATCCCTAAGCAAATGGGCCTGGGCCAGCCGAACTTGACACGGTGACCTTGCAAGAGAGCAAGCCAGGAAACAATGTTTGTCCATGTTGTTTGTCTTGACTTTCTAGCTTGAGTTTCTATCCTGAGCTCCCAAAATGATGGACTGTCATCTGAGAGAACCATCCCAAACTCCCACTTACTACTGGAGATGCTTTTGATTAGAGGATAGAGCAAGTTAAAACAAAAAATGGTACACAAAAAGTGATTTTGCTGTTGGACAGATCCTGGGACGTTCTCTTTGGGAGGAATGTAGAAAATATCAGAAATTGAGCTTAATCGGCTGTTCTTGTAGGACCTGGAAGGTCAGAGTGTTTTGAGTAGTGCAGACAGAGGAAATTAAGGTCATAGGGATTCAGCAGAAAATAGACCCCGGGAAAAATTTAGATAGAGGACATTTGTGTGATATTTCCCAAGATGTTTCTTATTCTGCTCATGCCCTGAGACAGAATTAAAAAACAGTGGGCTGATTCTTAGATGGAATATTGAATCCTTTGAATGGCTAATACCTGTGATTCACTCAGGACTACATTTAAAAAAAGCAAAACGTGGGGCAGAAGTAAATACAAAGTCTGTGGTTTGTAGAGAAAAACGGTACTAGGCAGTTTCAGATGGCAGTCAGATGCTGAAACAGAGGCAGGACTTTTCAAGGATAAAAGAAAGAGGGCCCTTGATCTGGATTGGAAGCCTAACAAGGTGCCTTAAGGGCAATACTTCCTCCTGCTAAGCCTTAAAATAATGGAGAGAGTATGCAAAGTGATTCCTAGCCCCAGGAAGAAACTTCATATAAAACCTGCTGCTACTGTGGTCCAAGCGTGGCAAGGTCCATCCCAACTTAGAAGCCAATCTTGACAGGATTGCCTTATTGTACTGGTTCTGGAAACAAGAAAGATGCAAAACTCAAGGATTCTTCCTCTGTGGTTTCAGTTCAGCAAATGTCCCAGCTGTTTATGTTTGGCAGCCTCATAGTCCCAGTGAGGACCACAAACAAGATGTTAAGACACCTAAGCCATTGAGAAATCTGCGGGGAAAGATGCAGGTAGGGAGTGGACGTAACCAAACTGAGGGATGTATAAAAAGTTATAGGAACAAGGCCATCTAAGCCTTTTGCTATGTGCCTGAGACAGCTGCATGATTTAGCGTTTGCCCCACTGAGTTTCTTGCCTTGGTGTAATCTCCCCTCACTGTGTTCACATTCCTATTTACTGGAATCAGGAGGACTATTCTGTGCCATTGTATGTTGGAAAGATAGAGATGTGTCAATCAAGAGATTTTCATAATTGTCAGAAGCAACTTTTGAACAGTGTAGAGGCTGTTGCTTTGGGCATTTGAACAGTGAACGTGCTGTCGCATATTATTAGGATCATTACAATGACACTAAATGCATTTGAATCACAGGATGATCATAAGCCTATAGTGACCAGGGTGAGAATGCAGTTGTTTGAGTCAAAAAGGTCCTAGATTAGAGGTTGTCTTTGAACACTTGTCTGGCCTTTGTGGCTTTCTTTGGGGAGCCTATGGATGCTTTTGTAGGAGACTAGTTTCTAGATTCTGTTGGTGTATTATGTACAGTTTACTCTTGTTCATTCAAATGCTGATTTTTCTACCCCACTATTGTGATGTTTATTTCAAGTATCTCTGGTGTCAAGTTTGTGTCCACATGCCACCATTTGTTCTCTTTGCCAATAAAAGTCAACTAGCCAGTGCTGAGCAATAACAGAGACTAGGGTGGGACATCCTGGTCCAGCGAGGGGAGGAGAAAGATCAGGAAGGAAAGGACGGATGCCTGTGGAGAGGACCAGGAAACACCAGGAGAAATGAACTGGACCTAGGAGACGAGTAAAAAACAAGTATAATGTGGGAAATCTGAATGGGAGGAAGGTATACTAGCTTGGACGTTTAGGATAGAGTAATTGTTGCTTAGTATTATTATGCTCTCTGCTAATTAAACAGATCCTAGTCTCTCTGTGTGGTGTTCTGGTTAAGGAATACGCACTGATTATATTAAAATTAAAAATATTAATGACCATTCAACAAGATTCCTTATTGGGCATGAAATTTGGTTGTCTATAGACTCAATCCATTTCCTGTTCTTTGTGTCTACTGTGTTGTGGTTGAAACTGATCAGTCAGCTTCCTTCTCATGCTGTCATGCCTGCATCAGTATAAACTCTATCGCTAAATCACATAAGATACAGTAGAAGCAATTGCTACCCAATGCTAAGCTAATTTGCTAGTCTTGTGTTTTTATATTTTAAATTTGTTGTTTCTGTTTTTGAAAGCAAAGTTTCTCTGTATAGTCCTAGCTGTCCTGAAAGTAAGTATGTAGACCAGATAGGCGTCAACCTTAGAGATCCACCTGACTCTGGTTCCAGAGTGCTGGGATTAGAAGTGAGCCAACATGTCTGGCTGGTTTTTATTTTTTAATTTTTAAAAAAGATTTATTATTTTTATTATGTATATAGTGCTCTTCCTTCCTGTGCATCTGCAGGGCAGACAAGGGCATCAGATCACAGTATAGATGATTGTGAGACTGTAAGACCCCCGGCACGGTGGTCTTTACGTGGAGACCCCCACCAAGAACCAGCGAGACCAAGACTTCGGTTGCAACACGCAAGAGGCTTTATTAAGGGGACGGGTACTCGGGCGTTTCAATCTCTGGAGAGGCTGGCGCGCCGAGTGAGTCCTTAGGGGGTCTTTTATAGGGAGTTTGGCGGGAAGCACGGTTACAGGAGCGAGAAGCATAGTTACAGGGCTCTGATTGGCAGATTCGAATGAGGTAGGGTCATGGCCCGGTCATCAAGTGGGCTCCGTTCTCTGGGCCAGGTGGTCGTCCATAAATATCTTGTTTGACATGAAGCGAGGTTATGGCCCGGCCATCAGATGGGAACAGGGGAGTTTATCCGTTCTCTGGGCCAGATGGCCGACCATAAATATCTTGTTTGACAAGGACAGACTGTTTCTGTTATCTTAGCACGCTTTTATCCTTCTCCTCTGGGCCCCAGGCCTTATCTTATCCCGGGAACCTATTATTCTAGTCTTGCCTTGCAAGATAGCGTTACTGCTGCTATGCTTGCTATGTCGGGTGCACAGGGGAGGGGGTCTTACAAGACACCATGTTGTTGCTCGGAATTGAACTCAGCACCTCTGGAAGAGCAGTCAGTGCTCTTAACTTCTGAGCTCCCAGTTTTTTTTTTTTTAAATAGAGTCAGCAGAAGTTCTTGGAATGTAGGCTTTTTGTACAAGGAAGGATATGCTGTTGTGCTGATCTTCATCCACATCTTGAATTTTGAAATTTGCCAGGGAGTGTATTCTGTTTCTTAGGATGACATGTATTCATGATATTAATATGACCTGAGCCTTCTGAGTCACTGGATTGCAGGTGTGTGACATTCTTCCTACATGTGTTTGTTCTGAAGTTTTCCTGTATGCATGAACATGTATATCATATGTGCCTCCTCTTCACTGCTGTAAGAAATCCTGAACTTGCAATAATGAATAGTTGTGAGCCCCATGTAAATGATGACAATTGACCTCAATTATTTTTTCCTTCACTTTTCTTTTTCTTATTTTATTTCTTATTTTTATTTTTGTTTTTTCAAGACAGTATTTCTTTGTGTAGCCTTGGCTGCCGTGGACTCCCTTTGTAGACTGGGCTGGCCTTGAACTCATAGTGATCTGCCTGCCTTTGGCTCACAAGTGCTTGGATTAAAGGCATGTGCCACCATGCCCAGTTTACCTCATTTATTTTCAGTACCAGCAAGAGCCTTTAACTGGTGAGCCATCTCTCCTACCCTATTTTGTTTATTTGTGTTGCTATTTATATTTATTACATTTATATTGCTATTATTTCCTTCTGTTCATTTATGAATGTTTAAACATGCATTCCCTTTTAGTAAGATCTTACTATTGTTACAGTGTAAACTGGGGTACCTCAGGTTTATGGAAGATGAATATTGAACAGGAGTGAATGTATACTTCTTTGTAGGAACTTTAGTAAAGACCTCTGAGTTCTTTGTTTAATTGATTTTTTTTTCAAGGAAGACAGGATCTTAATATGTACTTCTTGCTATCCTGGAAGTCATGGCATAGAACAGGCTGGCAGCTGCCTCTGCCTCCTGAGTGCAGGGATTAAAGGCATGAGATAGTATACCCAGCTTGCACATTATTTTGTAGTTAGTAATTATTCCTACAATTTCTCTGATGTGTGATCTGTGTGCTTCTCTATGTATGTTAATTGGCATTTCTCTTGCAAGGCTATTTCCTCTTCAAAGGGCACAGAAATGACAAATGCCAAGAGCTGTGCAGGATTGGCAAAAGCAAGCCTGAGAGCTTCTGGAGGCAGCCCACTCATTTTCACGGCTGTATCCCTGGTTTAGGAAAAGCCTAAGTGATTTTGCCTCAAAACTACTTACTGTTGCTATACTGTCTTTTCCTTGCTTCTCTCTTGTGTCTGGCATAATGCATTATGTGGCTTTACTGCATAATCTTATATAGGCAATTATATAGTCCTGATAGTGATTTCTGAATAGATTCAAGTAACGTCTAGCCTTCCTACAAATTAGGAAAAAAAAAAAGACTACATGTTTTTGTGTGTGTGTATGTGTGAAGTTGGGAACTCCCTTGTGTGTATGAACCTGTACCTGTCTGCATATTTCATTGCTTACATGAGCTAATATAATGGAAGAGCCACAGCCAAGGCCAGGTTCTCCTGAGGATGGCCTGGATTTGCTGCATTCTTTGCAAAAGAGAGGCTGGTAAAATCAATGCCATCACCACAGGAAAGCTTGTGGAAATCTGCTGGTCAAAGCCCATGTTTATTTTACTTGAATGAATGTATGTGTAAAGTTTCTTTTTTTCCTTTTTTTTTTTTACCCCTCTCCTTGTCTAGCTGGCCACAAGAAAACCAGTCCAGAATGATTTCTTGGCCTTTTTTAGGTCTCCACCTTCCAGCAAGCCACTGTTGAATGCCCAAGTCAGCCACTAAGCTTAAAAGCAAAGTAAAGTTTTTCTTTTACAACCTCCTGTTGTTTACAGCAGGAAACTGTCAGAGCCACCTGCTGTTAAACAATAGACTCCTTAGCTGAGGAGTGGCTTTGGCAGCATAAGAGCCAGAAAAACCAAATACCTCAATTGAATTCACCAACACTGTGTCCTGTCCAAATACTAACCATGTGTCAAGGCTGGCTCTTGATGGAGATAAACCTCATTATTCAGTTTGCTTCTAAAATGGCTTGGTGGTTACAATAGACCTTTTTTTTTTTGGTCTGGAAATGAGTGGAGGAAGCATCAGAGTTATATGACTATGCTGTCAATGACTCAGACATATACACTGATGTCAGTATCCTGCTTTCTGTGTACACATGTACAGCATACTTTTGGATGCAGTGACCTATGATGATGTGCATGTGAACTTCACTCGGGAAGAGTGGGCTTTGCTGGATCCTGCACAGAAGAGTCTCTACAAGGATGTGATGCTGGAGACCTACACGAACCAAGCTGATGTAGGTAGGACTGAATTATCTTTTGCTTTTTATAGTCAGGGGACAAATGTTTCTGTTACTGATGTTCTTCTGTAATTTCAATTGAGAATGAGGAAGAATGAGGTCAGTAAATCAGGCAGGTTCTAAGAGACTCCGAATATAATAATTTCATTTTTTCACAATTTCCAATAATATATAATATATTTTCTGGTACTATATTTCAGGCTACAATTTGGAAGACCATAAAATAATATTGAAGAACATTGTCAAGGTCTAGAAAACATGGAAGGTAGTTTTCATGTGCAAGCTGATAAATGTCCTGCAAAGAAATTTTAATGTGCCCTGCAAGTTTTAAAGAAAAGCAATGTTGGAATCTCACGCCCAACTCAGGAAGGGCGTCGCCACGAGAGACCACTCGAAACACACAACACACTGATATAAAAGCAAAGGTTTATTTCTGATGCGTCAGGGTCCCTCAGCACTCGAGAGGCGAAGGACCCCGAGCAGCTGGTACGGGCTAATTTTAAAGGCAAAAACTGCAAAGCAGGTGGGGTTGCTTATCAAGTTAAACCATACGGACATCTACTATTGGGAAACCTCTTGTGGGGACTTGGGTGTGGGTCCCTAGAGTGGTTACTGGAAACCATAAGGGGACATCTGATATTTGGAAACTTGCCTGTAACTATTCTGGGAACTAGGGAAGAACTCTTGAGTTTAGCAGTTCTCAGAACTGGGGAAAACTTCTGGGGTCAGAAGTTTAGGTTCTAGGCAAGCAAGGTTGGGCAAGCAAACAAGCATCTTATATTTTATAATTTTACAGTTTCTCAGCAACAGTTAGAAAGCAAAAAACCCCCGACCACCCCTTCACACGCTGTCTCTGTGGGTCAGGGAGCTAAGGGGCGGATCCAGGGGAGGGTGGCAGGTTGCAGTGACCCCTCTCCCCAGGAACCAGCAGTGGGATGGGTTTGAATGGTGGGGGAGCCTCAGGTCTTTCCCTGGATCCCTAGGCACTTGGAGCTGGAAAGGGGCTAGTTAAGGGTCAGGGGCTTTAGGGAGAGGTGGGGGCGGGGGTGCTGAGACTTGTACATGGGACTGAGTGGAGCCCAGGGGCAGAAGCTGAGCACCCTGTGCTAAAGGAGCCCTCCCCCATTGGCCCTCAGGGCAGCTGGTGGGAGGACCTCGCAAGCCTCCCCCCTCCCCCCTGCCCTCCCGGCACTCCCCACCTTCGCTGGAGAGAGAGGCTGAGCACCCTGGGGTGAGGGGGTTGTGATGAACTCCAGCATTCTGAACATCCCATGCCACACCTGTGTGGAGCTGCCGAGAAGGGAGTGATGGCTCCTGGAACGCGTGTGAGCCCTTGGTGTTGCTGTTGCCCCCAATGTGGTCGAGCATCTGGGAGCCAGGACTGGAGCTCACCTACTTGGAACCCATTGCTGCTGCTGCCAAGCCTGTGTGCAAACTGAGTGTGGGGACTGCCATTTTGGTGGAGACATGAAGAAGCCTGGGGCGGGGGAGATGGCGGGCACAAGAAGCAGTTGTTCCTTGGCAGTGCACTACACCCCTGCTCCCACATACAGCTGTATGCCTTCTGTGTGAGGAAGATGGGAAGGAGAATAAGTTGGATGGAGAGGAAAAGAAGTTTGGTTTGAGCCTCATGGAGTGTACAATCTGTAATGAGATCATCCACCCTGATTGCCTGAAGATGGGAAAGGCTGAGGGTGCTATCAATTCAGAGATCCCCAACTGCTGGGAGTGCTCCCAATGTTCCCAGGAAGGACAGACAAGCAAGGATGCGTGCAGGTGAGGGTCCAGGGCGCCATGGGGCTGACAATTGTGAGGGAGTGGATGGAAGCTGATGGTGGAGCCACCACCTCCACCTCTAATCATAAGAAAGGGACCCTTACCTGCTGGCCCTCTCCCTGCTGATGTGCCCTGACCCTGACCCTGATGTGTCTGGGCCCCCAAACGGAAGGAGTGGGAGGCAAGGAATGAGACCCCATCCAAAGGAGAAAGGAGGCCAAGAGAGGCACTTGATGGGTGGAATTGCCTGCCTCCTCCAAGGAGCAGACGAAAGCAGCCCTGGCCTTCTATCCCCCGGGCTTCTGGATCTGAGCCTGGCATTCTCATCCTGCCACCCTGGGCTCCCTCCTGAGAACTGGGAGAAACCCAAGCCATCTATGGCTTATGCTGAAGGCCTAGAAGTGCCATCCCCATCATCACAGAGTGTTTCAAGCATGTGTGCCAGCTGCTGCAGCGGGTGCCTGATACCTCTTCTTCCTCCTTGGACTTAGTTTCAGCGGGCACATCGCTTAGTGAGGTCAAAGCTCCTGGCGAGGCCTGAAATGGCCTTTGGCCAGCCCTGGGCAGCTGAAGGAGAACCATGGGGGACAGTACTGGCAGTAAGGGTCCACTGCTCAATTGTCCCCTGAGCCCTGCCCCACCACCATGGCCTCCACAGTTGGAGTGGCACGTGGTACGCCCCCCTCTCCTTTGCTGCTGCCGTGGGCTTCTTGCCTCCATGTCTTCCAGCACCTTGGACCCCAAGAGTGATGTGTCTGCATACTATTCTGCCAGACTTGGAGCTGCAGGTGCTATGACAAGTGTCTATGGCCTTGGATGGACCGAAGCCAGAGGAAGTCGCTGACCCCACCCATGCTTAATGGGGTGGTTGCACCACTGCCCGCACTGAGTTTCCTGGACCTCCACTGGACTGAGGATGTTAAAGACTCCTAGCTATGTGAACTGCTGCTGCCGCCACCAGATACCAAATGGGAAATCGAGAGCTGAGGCAGAATACAGTGGGTGGCATAACTTTTCCCCACAGGCCTGGAGCTCACTGATGCCTCCCTGAGTCTCCTGTTGTGCCACGCTCCCCAGCTCAGTGCCCTCAACTTGAGTAACTACACCCATGATGGAGACCCCATTGTCTACTTCATTACAGCGCCCACGCCCCTTCTCCAGGAGACTTTGATGCACCTTGATCTCTCTGGATGCCACTGCCTCATGGACCACTGCCTTCCACTGCTGCCCATGTCTTCACCACCTGGACCTACGTATGCTCTTGCTGCCAGCTCTTACCTGAAGCTTGTTTCATTTGGCAGCCCCCTGGCCCCTTTCATTGCCTAGAGTAGAAACCTCCTGGACCTATTGCCTTCGTTTCACCCCCTGATGGGAGGTCAGGTTATTTTCTTTATGACTTGACACTCCTCAGGTTAATGTCTTGGATTTTCTGCCCAGGGACATGAGCCAGCCTTCCCCTTTCCTCACCTACACTAATGTCTTTGGGGATCTTTGCTTCCCATCTCTGCCTTCCACCTGCTTCGTTGTCCATCCCATTGGGGGCGTGGGTCAAGAGGTGTGGGGGGAAGTGCTGAGCCAAGGGGATGATGGGAGGGGTGGTGAAGGTGCAAGTCTTGAGCAGGGAAGGGTGAGGGGGCAGTATACTGGGAGCCACAGTGCTGTGGGAGGTGATGGATGGGTGTGGGGAGGGCAGAGAGCAGACCAACAAGGGTTCAGGGAACAAAGAGCAGTTGGATGGGATGCGGGGTCCAAAAAAGGGAAACCAGAGGAGCAGTTGGGGATCCAAGTGTCAAATAAGGGGCTCTACAAACCAGGAAGTGCCAGGACTGGAGGCTGGAGAGGAGCAGATGTGGGCCTCGATCTCTCTCTGGGGTTACCCCTCTCCCTTCCCTCTGCCCAGGTTTCAGTTTTTTCCCTGACCTTGACTCCTTGAACGTCATTGAAAATGGCAGCTTTTGCAAGTAGTGGGGGCTGCAAGTTAACCCTGCTTGCTCATGGCCCAGGGGAGTGATGATGTAGCCCAGACCCCTGCCTGGCTCTCAACACTATACTTGAACATTCATTTGTACTGAAGTGTTACTTGAACCCAGGGAGTCTCATACCTAGAGGACTGTGATGTGAGGCGGCCAGTTTGGATTGGCTAGTGGGTACCCAGTTTGGATTGTCCCACCCCCAGCTCTCGTGGATTACTGTCTCTAACAGCTCCACCACTCTGACCTGGTGGGGGATGTCCGCTAGATGGGACTCCTCCAGCTTGGCTCATCCCATTCTTTCATCTTCATAGAAGCTTGTGTCTCATTTGCCCAGGGAACTGCCACTCTTGGTTGCCATGGAAATAGCAGCCAATGGACACCTCTGGGAACTTAGTTAAAAGACTCCTGGCCCCTCCCCTCTCCCCACCCTTTTCCTTCTTCCAGTGTGGGGTGAGGTTTCAGTAGCCTGAGGGAAGAGTGGGGTCCAGGTTGCACTAAATTTAGGCCAGAGGGAACTGGATTTTATCATATGGTGGTGGAGGGAGGGGAATCTATCCATATACTTCAGGTAATAGGAAGGTGCTCTGGTTCGGGGTGGGGGCTGGGCAGACCAAAGGCAGGTGGGGGGGGGCTGGGATTGAGACAGGTTTGACCATGAGGCTGTTTGAGGGAGGGAAGAAAGCACCCCAGCAAGGGGCAAGTGGGGGACCCAGCCAGGTTGGACCCCTAAACCCTCAAGTCTGTAAAATACGATTTGCTATAAGACACAGGATTTTCTTTAAAAAAAGAAAAGAAAAGAAAAACCAACAACAAAAGGAAAAACAAATAAACCAAAAACCAAAAAAAAAAAAAAACAAAAACAAAAAAACAAAAAAACAAAATCCCGAAAAAACCAAAACCCCATTGCTTTAAGTTCAGTGATGATTATTACATTCTCACAAAACCATGCACCTCAATGTCAGGAATCTGATTTGTGTTCTTAAGGTGTTCATCTAAGAACAGAAACAAGGAAACAATGACTTAACTGATGTCACCATTTGAATCATAGCCCGATTAGAGCTGTGTTATAGAACTGCCAGTCAGTTTAGTTTCATACCACTTAGATATTGCAAAAGGAATACACATTGAATATGTGATAGGTATATGTCCAAAACCTATAAACAAAAAGTCCACAGAATTGCTGATGTTAGTTATAGACTTGTAGTAATGTTGCTAAGATCAGTGAGAGGACAGTTTATGATAATCATGAATGTTGTTGTGGAGAACCCTTAATTTTATACCATGCCTGTGAGGAACAAGAATCAAGCTGAATACAATGTGGAAACCTTTCATATTTTATTCTTTATGGTTGTATCCTATGTCACAATGGATACAAGCCACGTAAGCATAGGGATATTGAAAGAAGCAACATATCTCTCTGTAGAACAATGAGAAGATATGTAGGAGTTCCCACTTTGATTAGACTTTATGAATGTGATAGAAGTTTACAATTAATTGGTATTCCAATGTCACTGTGAATATCCACAAACTCACACTGCAGAAAATCTCTGTGAGTACTAAGAATGTGAAAATTCTTGTTTGCCTTGGTTCACTTTTCAAATGTGGTATGACTCAACACTATAGAAAAATTTGTGAATATAGTCAGTGTGGTAAAGCTCTGAGTTCTTCCAGTTCTCTTCATATATGAAAAACATTATATAGAAAAATGATGCTATAAATGTGAGCCATGTAATAAATGCTCTTACTACCATCGGTATCTTCAGAGACTCAACACATAAAGAAGGGGAACACCATGAATTTAAACAAAGTGATAAAACTTTAAGATCTGGTTCCTTTTTACCATTAGACCCAATTGTAAAATTAATTCACTGAGAAAATTAATTCAGTGTAATGAATGTGGGAAAGCTTTCACATGCTCTAATTATCTTTGTAGTCATGAAAGAAGTCATACGGGAGAGAAACACTCTGAATATACTCAATGTGGTAAAGCATTCGCACATCAGAGCCATCCTCAAAGGTATGAAGTAATTCACTGTGGAGAGATACTCTAAAGGTATTTAATATGGTAAAACCTTTGCACATCACAGTAGTTTCCAATATCATAAAAGAACACATACTAGAGAGAAACCCTATGAATTTAACGAATATATTAAAGCCTTCATATGTCCTAGTCATCTTCGGAGGCATGAAAAAGTTCATAATAGAGAGAAACCCTGTGAGTATATTTAATACGGTGAAGCCTTTGCACATTTCTGTAGTCTTCATCATCAAGAAAATATTCATAGTGGAGAGAAACCTTGTGAATATATTTAATAAGGTGAATCCTCTGCACATTTCTGCTGACGGCCAGCTTGAACACTACAGGGTAAACTGAGGCAGGACATAGAGTTGGTGACTGATCGATCACTCACAAGACTTTTCTCTGATGGGATCTGGCTTGATTTACTGGAGCTGATTCTCCCTTGGGCCAGCAGCTGATGGCCAGTATTGCTTGTGATTAGCAAAAAAGAAAAAGGGGGGAATATATTCTCTCTCTCTCTCTCTCTCTCTCTCTCTCTCTCTCTCTCTCTCTCTCACACACACACACACACACACACACACACACACACACACTGACACACACACTTGGTGGATGAAGTAAGGCAAGCTCCAACAACTTTAGTTTTTCTCATAGCTTGCATATCCCAACAAACACCTCCCAAGCAGTATAAAAATTACAATGTGATTACATTGTATTTTTCTTTTAGTGAGTGGTCATTGAAAAACAGTATATACCCCAATATTTTTACATGAAAAACTTTTTACACATACAGGTGAAGAAAACAAATTATTCCCAAGAACCCACATACATTCATAACTAAGCATTGTGTTATTGATCAACAAAGTGTAATCAAGCAAGGTAATTTTTCAGCCAGTTGCTTCTTTTTACTGACAGACTGCAATTTGTGATGACAAAGGAAGGACCAATTATCGAAAAAAGTAATCTTTTTAATAACTTATTTATTTTTATTTCAATGTGCATTGCTGTTTTGCCTGCATATATGTCTGTGTGAGGGTGTCAGATCTTTGAGTTACAGACAGTTGTGAGCTGCCATGTGGGTGCTGGGAATTGAACTAGGGTCCTCTGGAAAAGCAATCAGTGCTCTTAACCCTTGAGCTATGTTGTAAAACTGCTATTCATTATAGTTCCTTGAGCTATGTTGTAAAACTGCTATTCATTATAGTTTCATACCAATTAGATATTGCAAAAGGAATACACATTGAATTGGTGAGAGTTGTATGTCCAAAACCTTCTAATGAGCAAATAGTCTTAAAAGAATCTCAAATCTTAACGTATATATCCTAGTCCCTTGTACTTTAAATCCTCAAGGTGCATACCTGCTCATTAACAGTTTTTACTAAATCACATCAACAAGCTGAGGGCAAAAATGGGTACAAGAAATTAATCATCACCTTGATCACCAGGCCAGCTTTAATGAGTCACATCGGCCAGTGCCCGTCAGGCTGCTACTATTTTTGTTCCCTGACTTCAGAAATTCCCTGGCTCAATTACTAAGAGTGTGCTTTTACTAATTTCAAGTGTTCACTAACATTCTTTATGTCAGAGCCACTAACAAAAATATCTTAACCTAACTTTACGAACAGTCTCCATCTAAGTTCTTTCTGAGGGTGGGTGAACCATTAACTTGCTCCAGCAGCCATGCTTGAAAAAAGTCAAGCACTATTTTCCTAAGTGCCAATGACGCTTTGCCGGTTTCCTACAATTCATAAATGACGGATCTGACGACCAAATGAATAACAAGCAAAGCGATGCTCCATAGCAGCATTCAGTCCTCAGGTCACTTAGTCCCCAATGCTCTGCCTCCCTGAGGCACACCTATTATGGTTTTGCTACCCAGTCAGCCATATTCCAGGAGTCCTAAAATTGTTTAGCTGTCCCATGCTTGGCCCTTATGACATGTCTGTAATTTTCATCATTATGAGAGTCTTGATACTGGAGAGAAATTTTGTGAATGTAAACAATGCGTTAAAGCCGTTGTTATGGGTTCCATTGAGTTCAAACACAACTCAAACACTGGGTCAATGCAAGTGACAAGAATTTATTATAAACAGGTACTATTTATCAGTCTGGGCCACAAAAAATAGCTAAAAGCTAAGCTGCGACGCCTTACCCCTGCCTCCAGCCCACAGCCAGAATGTTATGGAGCCTTTAAGATTGAAAGCCACAAACGTCTGTGCCAAGTCACAGGTCCATTTATCCACCAATCACGATTTAGGGATAGGGGCTTTCTTTATGTAGTTGATCTGTATAAACTGATAAAGAATGTAGGTTTTTACAGTGTAACCAATCATAGCCATTTGTTCTTTTGTGGTTAAGAATAGGTCTGGTGTTTTGCAAAATAAAACAACAACAGAAGCCCTGGTTAGGAACAATCACTATATTTCGTAAAACAGAAGATGGATAATGAAATCTGGCCAGCTGTTGGGAAGTCCCCAGCTCCTCTAGGGCCTCATAACTTGAACTTAGTTTTGCCCTGCGGTTAAATGGAGGCGAATAACAAAAAGGCAGTACTTAGGACAAGTTCCTTTTGCTTATTCCCAACATTTTCATATCATAGCCATCTTCGAATATATAACAGAACACATTGAAAAGAAACCTTCAAATGTAACCAATGTAACAAACCCTTTTCACAACACAGTTACTTGAAAATGCATACAAGAACACATGCTGCAGAGAAAACGTATGCAATGTAGCAGCAGATTTAGTCATCATGAGAAAAAATACCATACTGCAGAGAGACCCCTAAATGTAGTCAATGTGGTAAAGTTTTGCACTTTTTGTTTCCTTACACAAAAGTAAAACTTTTAGTGTGTAATCGACCTGTGAAAGCCCCTGCATATCACAGTAGTCTTTGAGGACCTGAAAGAACTCATACACAATGGAATCTATGGCTGTAAAGGATTTGGTAAAATCTTTAGCCAACACACTTACATTCAGTTACACAAGATTGTTCATTCTTGATAAGAAACTTGACAAATGTCAAAATCTATTCAAATAGTATGATGCCCCTCTTTATTTTGTTTTGACTTGCAAAGTCTTCTAAAATATCTATGAATTAAAATAGTTATATATCCCTTTTAGATTTCACAATTCTCTTCAATTACAGGTATAAAACTTTATGGATGTGTTTATGTTTTCTGTTACTGTGATAAAACAATGTCTAAGGCGAGTTATAAAACTTTAATTTGGTTTAAGATGGCAGAGGGATATGGGACCGCCATGAAAGTGGCAATGCAGCAAGTGCCACATGGCAACTACAGCAGGAAGCTCAGTGTTGACATTTTCAACCTGCAGCATGAAGCACAGAGTAAATCTGGAGATGGTGTGTGGATGTAAACATTTAAATTCACCCCCAGTGACATATTTCCTACATCAGGGCAGCATTTCCTAAATCTTCCCAAATGATAACCCCAACTGAGGAGGACTAGTTTGTCTGGCATCAGGCCCACTTGCTTTCTTTCTGTTACATGAACCATTGAAACCTTTCGATGCCTCAGCATCACCCAGATGTGGTTGATGCACACCACCTTTTATCCCAGCACTCAGAGGCAGAGGCAGGCAGATCACTGAGATCCAGGCCAGCCTGGTTGCAAAGTGAGTCCAGGATAGCCAGCGCTGTCACACAGAAACCCTGTCTCAAAAACAAACAAAAAAACCACACCAAACCAAAAAAAAAAAAGTGATGCCTCATCATCTGGGTTACATATATAAAATGTACACAAGAAAAAGTCATGAGTGAATTACTTTTTGTAACAATTTGCTTTAATTTTAATTATGTGCTGCCAGTTTGTCTTTGTGTGTGGCTGTGATAGGATGACCCTCCCCCGCCCACAGTGTATCAAATGTCTTGTAGTTGTGTTGCTGTATTTTCAACTGTGGTTTGCTGTGCAAAGTATTTGCTATTATCCTCTCAGAAGCACATTGCTTGCTTTCTGTATGTGAACATTTCTCTTTCCTCTGTGATTTACCATGTAAAGAGGTAACTTGTATTGAAGTGGGTGTCACAAGCCAATGGGAAACCTAGAGAAAGATAAGGCATAGTCACCTTTCTGATTCCCTTAGACTGGAAAATGGATTTTTGGTTAGCGTTTTTGTTAGGTTTAGGGATTAGGAATAACTCAAGAGTTATGAATAGAGTTAACTACTATTTAGGATTAGGGGGTTGGGGTTGGGGTTAGGGTTAGGGATTATGCTTAGGGTCAGTGGTACGGGGTCAGAGGGTCAGGGTCAGGGGGTTAGGGCTAGAAGGTTAGGCCTAGAAGATTAGGGTTAGAGGGTTAGGGTTAAGGTTAGATGGTTTAGGGTTTAGAGTTAAATTAGGGTTAGGGCATTACTCACATTAGTAAGTTACTTCTTTTTTTTAGACAACATTTGAAAACAGTTTTTGAAAGCACAGTGCTTCATCACCTATCTTTGTTTCAGGAAGAAGCACACTGTATTGCATATTTCTGAAAGAAAAGTTGCTGTTCCTATGGAAAGGTGCATACACTAAACAAACACATGTGTGAGCTTCTCTCACTAAAACTAAGTGCCCATGTCTTAGACAAGTGACAGAGATGGTGATTTCACTAAGCACGGTCACTTACTCAGAACCTGTAGCATTGAAGCTAAACATTGTGGCAAGTTCTCCATCTTCCAGGTTACAGAAAGGCATCATTTCTTTTCTTTTCTTTTTTCTTTTTTCTTTCTTTTTTTTTTTTTTTTTTTTTGGTTTTTTGAGACAGGGTTTCTGTGTGTAGCCTTGGCTGTCCTGGACTCGCTTTGTAGACCAGGCTGGACTCGAACTCACAGCGATCTGCCTGCCTCTGCCTCCCAAGTGCTGGGATTAAAGGCGTGCGCCACCAAGCCCGGATAGGCATCATTTCTATATTGTGTCATCAGACAACAGAGAGGCTACCGGGAGCTTATACGAGGGTGACAATCCCATTCCTGAGAGTCTGTCTTCGTGACAGCCATAGTTAGAACCTGTGACCAAATCCCCAGCAACAGCAAGTTAGGAGATTTCCATCATGGTGGCAGTGCATGGAGGAGTAAAGGGATGCAAGGAGAAGGCTGTGTGCACTGTTGCACCGCAGACAGAAGAAAACGTAAGGCAGAACTACAGTGAGACTTACCCTTCAAAGGCAAGTGGTTTACTTCCTTCAGGCAATCTCCACCCCTAAAAGATCCCTAACTTTCAAAACACTGCCCAGGGCCAAGCATCCCAAATAAGCTGGGCTGGATGGTTCAGATTTAAAACTTAATATGGCCTTGCCCTCTCCTACAGCCATCACCTAGCTAATGAGTTCAGCATAAGAACCTTGGAGATACAAACCTTTACTCCCTAACATACTAATGGCAAATAAGATGCGTTTAATGAAATGAGACACATACTTGATTTAAAGATACTTCCCTTTTCCCCTCCCTGATTTTCCAGTCATGTTTAATATAACCACTTGGACTGGGGGAAATTGTTCTGTCAGTAAACTACTTTTCTTGAGACTACTGAGACCTACCTGAGTTCAACGCTGAAAACATACATTACAAAACAAAAACAACCACCTCTCCCAAAACCTCATACTGGCATCTACTTGTAATCCCAGAGTCGGGGAGGCAGAGGCAGGTGTGTCTCAGATACCCTGGCCAGCCTTACCTCATAGGTTAAGTGCAGGCCAGTGAAAGACTTTGCAGGGAAAGGTAGGCAGCACCTGAGAAATGGCACTCAAGACCTTCCTCTGGCTTCCACATGTGTGGGAAATCAACGGATCTTTCTTCACCTCACATGGTTCAGAGGCCCATGCACTCCTTGAGGTAGAGGTGGCAGAAGGTTGTGTCAAGCACAGGGCTTTTCTGAACCTGTGACTAAATAATGACAGAGCCTGGACATTGCAAACTGGGTACTGCTCATACCTGCTTCAGTTTGACATGGGGCAAATATTTTTAAAAAAGGTGATCCTGAACATTCTGTGATTCAACTGATGGCATTTTAAAAAATCTGACTTCTTAGTATAATTAGTATACAGTAAAATTAACTTTGTGTCCTGTCAGTATGAACTCTAATAAGTCCATGGAGTTATTGACTCAGCCCAGGAAAGTGTAGACCTGCCTGCCTGAATCCTTGTGAAGAGGATGCTACCACAGTGTGGTATGGGCCATTCTCTCTGCATAATTTCTTCCATAAAAATCTCCCTTTAAATATCAATGGAGGGCTAGTGCAGCGGTTCAGTGTATAAGCCACTTACCAGGATGCCGAACACAGTTCAGTCCTGAGAAACCACCTAAGAAATGTCACGCAGCACCTTGCATGTGTAACCTACGGTGGGTGAGATGGAAGGCAGAGGCAGAATTGTGTAGAAAGACAATGGTCGACCAACCTGGAGGATGCAGCCCTGCAGAGACAAGAGAACCCTCCTCAGAAACAAGGTGGGAAGAGAAAACATGCTCCTGAAAGTTCATCACTGACCACCATTTGTGCTCTGTGCACATATGTGATTACACTCACATGTGCATGTGTCACACAGTAATAAAAGCTAAAAATGGAATCTTTTCACTCCTGCTTGAATCTCTGAATGACTCTACACACATCTTACTGGAGTAGATGGATAGAATCCAGAGGCTCATAAGCCAGAACAGCAAAACCCATAGTTTGATTCCTCTAACTTGTAGGTGAGTTTAGATTGTCATCAATTTTGAATTAAGGGCAGCAAATCATAACCCATTATGTCTTTATGTCATAATAGCCAGTCACCTCAAAATATTGTATATGCTAAACACTGCATAGAAATTGCATAAATCAGACCCAATGCCAGACCTTATTTAAGACCATTAGTAAAGAAATGCTTATGCCATGTCACAAAAGTGATTCCAATCTGGTTTTATGTATCACAAGTTTATTAGATTTATGTATCAATGAAACTGGTTTCCTTTTTTAATCTTATGGACTTCATTTAATGAGAAGCATTATTCTTTGAAGATGATCATAGGTTTTTGTCAGACTGCCAAAAATGTCCATGATACAGAAGTGTATTTAACATTGTGGCTTTGAATAAGGAAAGACTGTGAGGTGTCCCCTCACCTCCTTCAGCTATATCCTCTCAATTCTCTAATCTTGTTCTGCCTACTCTCTCCCCTGGATAATGCACACACATGCTTCAGGCTCTGACTAGCCTTCCTTCCAAAGGTGTACAAGTGTCAGCACAGGAGAGAAAACCACAGACACATAAACAGGCAGCGAGCGCTGGCGTGGTATAAATGACTGGCCTTCTAATTCACACTCTGTAGAGAAGTCTTTCAGAATGCCTGATGACTTATGGTGAGGTCTGAATAGTTGAAGTAACATGTGGTCCCTACCCCTAGTGTTAATGATAGTAATTAATCAAAAATAGTTTTGAGAAGTGCTCTGTATCAAATATTGCTCTTCTCGTGCAGGATTTCCCATCTGAGTCACGTCTGAGAAAGAGATTTCTGTGTCTATTGCTCAGTTCTCCCATGGTGAACATACAGTGTCTTTCTATATATTTACAAGAGAGATGATGGTCATTACACAGAGATGCATTGCGATTGTTTCTGAGTCGAGCAAAGCTGTGGCCCAGCCAAAAAAAGATGTATAAAAGTGTATGAACGAACACAGACAATAATACAGAGGACCAGGTTTAAGCGTTATGAGGGTTCTAAAACACCCATTGGAAGAAGTGAGCAGTGAGGGCCTCTCCTGGGAAGTGACTCAGCTAAGAGTCACTAAAACATGGCTGGGGGCTGGTCCAGTACCCCAAACACCAGTAGGGAAAAACTTGGGGTACTTGAGGGATCCAAGGGAAGCCAACAGTGAAGCCTGAAGCATGGACAGAGTGAGACAAAATGGAAAAAAAGGTAGATGAGACCAAATCATGGAGGGCCCTCTGTGGGGAAAGCTAAAGGCTCTGGATTGTATTGGAAATGTAGAAAGCCAAGAGAATTTTAAGATACAAGAGTGGTGGTATAAAATTTGTTTCTTCATTGTATCTTAAGTTTTTGTTCAAATGAACATTTACTGAGGATTCTTTTGAAGTGAACATGTAGCCTGCACATAATCCTCTATGTGGAATGGTTTCTATAGGATGAGGCATTTAGGAGTCTTGAGTTCCTGCATTGCTGTTGCTTCCAAGGCCTCAGTAGGTTTTGCATTTAGTGTCCCATATTTTCATTTTGCCGTGGGCTCTTCACACTATACAACTGGTGTTGGGGACAATAGGCCACATGGCCAATGTTCAGCCATCTTGTCCAAGTCCGTACCTTTAAGTCTCTGTCTCTCCCAGAGCTTGCCTTTTACCAGAAACTAGCTGACCCTGTTAGACTAAAGACAGATAGGGATGGAGCGACCCTGTTGTGAGTCAGCAGTTAGACTAAAGACAGACAGGGATGGAGCGGCCCTGTTGTGAGTCAGCAGTTAGACTAAAGACAGATAGGGATGGAGCGACCCTGTTGTGAGTCAGCAGTTGGACTAAAGCTAGATGAAGACAAAGCAAGATGCCCTGTGTGGCAGGACATTATGACCATACCTGGAATTCCCTATGTTTTGAGAAAGGCCTGCAGTTTGGTTGCTATAGCAATATGCTTCCCTGCCTTCTGGCTTACAAAAACTGTTACATGACTAACAGAGTTTGAGAGTTTGATCAGTCAGACTTGCTCTCCTTCTTTGTGTCTTTCTTGCATTTCCAACAGGTGACCTTCCTCCCGAGTTGTAGTCAAACCCTGCAGGCCGGGGCATGTGGAGCCTAACGACGGGCTCAAGGAATGGAGCACTCACCTGTCCGTCGCCCTTCAAGGACCGGCCGGTCACCCTGGATCGCCACGGACTTGGTGCCCGTGAGACAGATCGACTTGGATCGCCACGGAATACCCGACCATGAGACAGATCGGCTTGGATGGCCCCGACTCTCCCAATTGTGAGGTAAGCGACGGTAATACATATATGGGACAATCACTTAGCAAACATGAATTATTTATCAAGGGACCTAAAACCTCCCATAAAACATGAGGAACGTGGGTAAAGAAAGAAAGACTTAGTAAAAAATTTTCTCTTTGTTAGTGATATTTGCCCTTGGTTTCCAAAAAAGGGCACTGTCGACGCTGGCAATGGGTAGAGGATTGCCTTCATGAGTATTATAGGTCTTTTGGACCTGAAAAGGTCCCTGTCATTGCCTTTTCCTATTGAAATTTGATTAATGATATTTTGTGTGTTAGATACTTTCATGAGGATATTAAAAATGTATTAAATAAAGGTAAAAACTGTTCTAATTCTCCATTCTGGTTTTATATTGCAGACTATGAATACAGTGTTCAAGAGGGCTGAGACACTGAAGAGGGAACTCCTAAGGAAATACACCATTGAAGATGAGCAGCACCTGGCAGACAAGGTCAGTGTGAAGAATGTGGAGACAGGGCAGTGTGTGCTAGCTACTCAGCTTGTTACTGGGACTGTATTGTGCTGTCTTAGTGGAGTCTGTGATTCCATGAATAAGCCTCCCTAGTCACTTGAACATAAATGCACTTGCACCCATACAAACTGTCCCCCAACACAAACAGATACACACAGACAGACAGACAGACAGACAGACAGACAGACACACACACACACACACACACGCACGCACACACACACACACACACACACACACACACACACACAGGTCTCAGAGGCATGAGTGAACATAGCTGAAAATCTAGAGAGATTGTTGGACTGATGTTTCGAGAACTTCTGTGAAATCTTGGTGAATACAGGATCAGTCTGCCCTTGGCAGGAGGGAAGCAGAGGTGGATTAGAATCTGAAGGACAAAACTTTAAATGGTTACAGGTAAAATTAAGCATGAATGAGTAAAGGAGTCTTGTTCTCAGTCACAAACTGCTAAAAGTAATTGAGAAAACTCAGGTTATTATGACCTTTATGTGTTAGGAGGACAAAGCAGTTTGTCAGTTCTTCCTCCCCCTCCCCCCAGAAGATGAGTGTATGCCTGGAATGATTTGGGATTCATTCTAGGGGCCGTTTGTTGAAGTTCCTTGGGTGTGCATTCCTTTGTGGATCAGGTATGGCTGGTTGTGCTCATTTGAAATTCTTGGCTTATTTCTTCTCAGACCCATCCATCCCTGAGAGCATTCTTGACAAGTGTGGACCTACACACACAGTTTTGGTAGCAGAGGATGCTGTCATACTCCATTGCCCTGGTGTGTATCCCCAAATACAAACAGTGAGTATGAGAGTTTCAGGTCTGGAAGGTACAAGAGCAAAATGCTCTGTAGTTCAAAACTAAAAACTAGCTATCTACAGAGTGTCTTACACATTCTAATTAATAGCTGCTCATAAAATAGATCATGATATCATTGGTGGTTTTCTAAGAAAAACCCTTAAGAAATAATCTCAAGTTCCAGAGGTTGAAGAAATTCCATATCAAGCATGGTATATGAGTGCCATCTCTTTTCATTCACAAGCCGTATTATTCTGAATTCCTCAGCAGAGCTAGTGTTGGGAAAGCAATGAATCATTCTGATTTCTTTTGTAATAAATGTGTGTACCATTGATGTTGTTTCACATGAATGAGAGGTCCCAGGTTTTAGCATTTTTTCCTTGTTCCTCATAGTGATTGATCTAATCAGACCTAATTTTTTGCTTGGTTCTTCTTCCTACTCATTACTGTTGTTGGACTCTTCTGTCCACATAGGTCATTGTGGAAGAAAGAGAGAGAGAGAGAGAGAGAGAGAGAGACAGACAGACAGACAGAGAGACAGAGAGAGGTATGATTGTAGAAATATGGGGGAAAGATGAGGAAAGAGGTGAAGGAAGGAGGGGAAGGGAGAGAAAGAGAGAAAGAAGAAAAAGCAAAGAGCAAATCCGAAAAAAGAGAGGGGCAATTAGGAATAGGACAAGGTGGACAAGGTCTAAGAGGAGGACAAAGATGACAATGATGACAGGAACAGGAGGAGAAGGTCCACAGGTGCTAGAAGAGGGAGGAAGTGTGTGGAGATTGCATCCAGTTAGGGCCCCATCTCTTCATGTGTTCCCTCCTTACTCCTACGTCATGAATGTTACTTCCGGTGGTTTCTGAAGCTTGTGACAAATTGGGAGCCAGCAGGGTCGGCCACAGCCACAACAGGGTGTCTCAGGCATTCTCGGGAGCCACAAGACACTATGAAACTATAACCTTCGTATAATGTTTGTATGAGACCTTTGTATTTAATAAATGATTTTCCGATTGCAGGAGAAAAAAAGAGATGGGAGGAGAAGAGGGGGGTGAAGATATAGAGTAAGAGATAAAAGTTGGAGACATCCAAGAAAGGAAAGGAGACAGGAAGAATGGAAAATGAAAGAAGGGGAAAAAGGAGAGAAAGGTGGAGAAGTGAGAGGGAGGTGACTTGATGGAATATCTACTTGACTTTGAGGTCTGCCTTTTCTCATTTTAGAATTGGAATTTGCACATGTACACCTACTGAATTAAAGGAGATTTTCTTCTGCCCCAAGAGGGGATTCCATTCCCATAAACAGGACACGCTTCTACATGTGTATCATAGTACAAGAAACCATGGCCATGATCTCAGGCAGGATATAGAGCTGATAAGGTTTCTCATCTTTTCAAACCCATGTGGAAGTTCACCTTCCCAAAAATCCATAATAACCACTTATCTAGGAAGCAGAGGGCAGAGAACATAAGTTTCCTTATATTTTGCAACCCGTAATTTACTATATTTGAGGGTGCTAACCCCTTCTGTGCCCTTTACCTGATATCTGGATATACTAATATTATGGAATTTTCATGATCTTGAGAGAATAATGGAATTAGGACTGGGGTGTAACTTAGGGTCTGAGTGTGAGCTCAGCACGCTAGAGGCCCTGGATTCCATCCCTATTAACATAGGGAAAAGAAATAACAGACAAGGATGGAAGTAACAGACAAGTAGCTTATTCAGTGCTTATTATGTGTTATTTTGCTCTTTATCAATATCAATTACCAAGCTTCAGTCAGCCATCTGAACGCAAAGGGAAACCATGTAAGTTAGGTCAATTAAGCAACTTTCATTCTGGAATTCAGCCAAAAAGTAGGGTTTTCACCTGCCTAAGGATATGGTTTTTTCTCCCAGGTTGTGTTCACTAAAAACACCTTTAGTATGATTAGATAGCTCTTGGTATATCAGATCATCCACAGAGCAATGATATTTTGTCACTTCACATCATCCTGGTCTCTTCCACTGATTTTGCACTCAGAGGAAATGCAGCAATATCGTGAAAGGACAAGAACCTGTCGCATAAAGTATATAAGAGCCGGAGATGCAGCCACCGAGATCCAAGGAAGTTCAAGATCCTGGTATCATATGCTAATTACAAGAGGGAGGGAAGAAGAGAGGGAGGGAGGGAGAGGAGAGAGGGGAGGGAGGGAGGGAGGGAGGGAGAGAGAGAGAGAGAGAGAGAGAGATATCCCTTTACCTCTTTTCTCCTTGCATGTGTTTTATAGGTATGGTTTAAAAAAAAAAACAGCTGTGGGAAGAGCAGTGACTGCCTCTGACATGAACTCTGGTGCCCCCATCTGACCATTTCCCCTCTGGTCTCTGGCGGCACTCAGAGAAAGGGGAAGCAGGCTATCTGGATGAGACCTGATAGGCTGTGGTCATATGGTGGGGAAGGAGGTCGCCTTTTGTCAGAGGTCTAGGTGCTAGGTGGGGGGAATAGAGTGAAAGGGTGTGTGTGTGGTCGGATACAAGTGAGGGAATAACAATTAGGATGTAATCTGAATAAATTATTTTTTAAAAATGAAAAATTAGCTTAAAAAAGGATAAAGTAAGTAGCACTGTGGTGTACCTCAGGGTCAGAGCATGAGCTCAGCTTGAGGCCCTGGATTCCATTCCTAGTAACAGGGGTGTGTGTGGGGGGGGGCCAGGGTAGGGAGAAACAAAGGATGAAATCCGGTAGCGTATTCAGTGCTTGTTACCTGCTACTTTGTTCTTCAATATCAGTTCCTAAGTTTCATTCAGTAGTGTGAATACAAAAGTAAAAGTAATGTAAGATCATAAAAAATATATATGACATCACAATATCACCTATAAGCTGAGAATTATTGGCCTTCACTGAGCTTCTTATATTACAGTCTCATGGCTGGGGCTGTGTCTCAGTTTGGGAGAGCTCCTGTTTCAAGCACTAGGCCCTGGATTCAATTCCCAGAACGTCTGAAATCTGCCATGGTGGTGTTTGCCTATAGCATAGCACTGGGGAGCTAGTGGCAGGAAAGTAAGTTCAGGATCCTCCTGGACTCCCTAGGTTATACAGTCCAGCCTAGGTCACATATAGCTTTCTTTGGTATAATATAAAAAGTATAAGTTGTTTCAAAACAGGAGTTGTCTGCAGCTTAACCCTTTCCTGTCATCCCTTTGCAGAACACAAAATTTGACCTCATACAAAATCCGTGTCCTGCAAAGGGATGGCAGGACAAATTCACAAATTCACTGTCAATGGCACGCTGGCAGAGAAGAAGCTCACTATAAACCAGGAGTTGGTGACCACATTGTTAACTGCTTCTGTTGTTGGCGCTGTGAAGAAATGTCACAGAAACTCTCATTTATACAAGTATTGTGAAACATTTTTAGTTTCTTAAAAATGCTGTTTAGTTCTACAATAAAGTTAACTCTTGTCTTCCTAATGAGTCTTCTCTCTGATCAGGTGTCACACAAACATGGTAAATGAGAGATGGGATTGCCAGCAAACAGCATTAGCAAGGTGCTGGTGGACAACCTTGTCCTAGTTGCTTATTTCTCCTTTCATTTTCCCCTCTTCTGTCTGTCTTGCTTACTGTTACTGAATCGCAATGGGAAGTAGTGTCTGAGAGTCACTATGTAGTCTAGGCTGGCCTGGAACTTACATAAATCCACCTGCTTTTGCCTTCCAATTGCTGGCATTAAGGACTTTTAATTACTATGCTTGTAAAATTTAAAACGTATCCTTTGACATCATCCTGATTGTCTATAATGTTTCCTACTTTCATGCTCCTCCAGGCCTTCTAAAATCCTATTCCCCGCCCCAAAAAATCCTCCCATTATCATGTCTTACTTAAATGTACATTTACCTCACCTTCTGTATGTGTATGTGTGTGT
>OU015356.1:156962952-156992206 GCA_907164505.1 Acomys kempi
TTTATAAATTTACATGTGCCTCTTTTCAGGTCAGAGGACTTTTTGGAGTTCTCTTCATCCTGATTTACATGAGTTCAAGAATTGACCTCAGATCTTCACGCTTGCACAGCAAGGGTCTCTCCATACTTACCAGTTTCCTGACCCCAGACCAGTATTACAGCCATTTGGAGGACAGCTAGCAGATTAGAAGAAAATATCCCTTGAGCAGTCACCCCATCATTCTCCATACTCTAATTCTGTGCTGCATTCTCTAGCCATGCCTGATACTCAGTCCCAGGACCATCCTTCTTTGCCTCCATGCCTGCACCACACACCTAGAGTGACCCTTCTGTAGAGTGCTACTAAGAGCCAGTTTTCAGCAGCTCTACTGCTTCCCTGGGACTCTTTTTTTTCCTTTTTTTATTATTAATTTATTCATATTACATCTCAGTTGTTAGCCCATCCCTTGTATCCTCCCCTTCCTCCCGCTTCCCCCCCAGCCCCTCCCCTATGTCTGTGACTGAGGGGGACCTCCTCCCCCTGTATATGCTCATAGGGTATCGAGTCTCTTCTTGGTGACCTATTATCCTTCCGCTGAGTGCCACCAGGCATCTCCATCCAAGGGACATGGTCAAATATGGGGCACCAGAGTTTGTGTGAAAGTCAGATCTCCTTCTCCACTTAACGGTGGAGAATGTCCTGTCTATCGGCTAGTCTGCGTAGGGGTTCGAAGTTTACTGCCTATATTTTCTTGGCTGGTGCCATAGTTTGAGGAGGACCTCAGGGCCCAGACCCACCTATAGTTTTCAAGGACCCTTTAGATCCTTCTATTTCCTCATTCTCCCAGGCTTCTCACACCTAAAGTCTCAATAGGGTGTCCTCCCCTCTGACCCACTCTCCTGGTAGGTAAAGTTTTTCATGGGGACGTACTCCTTGGACTAGTGTCTCGATGTAAATGAGTATATACCATTTAAGTCTTTTTGCTTCTGGGTGAACTCACTCATTATGATAATTTCTAGTTCAATCCATTTGTCCATAAATTTTGGAAATTCCTTGTTTTTAATAGCTGAGTAGTATTCCATAGTGAAAATGTACCACAGTTTCTTTATCCATTCTTCTACTGAGGGACATGTAGGCTGTTTCCATGTTCTGGCTATTATGAATAAGGCAGCTATGAACATGGTTGAGCATATGTCCCTGTTGTGTGGTAGTGCATCCTCTGGGTATATTCCAAGGAGTGGAATAGCTTCCCCTGGGACTCTTAGCACAGCTTGACTGGAATCAGTGCCCAAGAGAGGAGTAAGGAGGTGGGGCTGTACTTGGGAGATGGAAAGCCCCACGCTCTTTAAGAGACAGATGCTTTTGTGGATTTCTTTAGAATGAGGCTGTGAGCTGCAGTGTCTATTTCTCAGGTCATTATTCTTTGTGTGCAAAAAGCTGTACCTCATGTCATTTTGGAGGTGCGCATTATTTTGCACATGGGTTCATATGTGCACAGTATGCGGGTGTGGAGTGTGGAGGTCAGAAGACAAACTCGGATGTTGCTTTTCAGGTACCATCTTCATGGCTGTGAGCCAACTGATATGGTGCTGGAAACTGAGCTTAGGTCTCCTGTGAGAGCAACACACTCTCTTAGTTGCTGAACAATCTCTCCAGCCTTTATGGAGTCTACTTAAAGCGTTCTTGTTTGTTTTTAATTTTTATGATTCAGTAAAGGTATGAGGAGTGGGGGTCAGAGGATAATTTGGTGGAGTGGGTTCTCTCCTTCAATATTTATATAGAATTTGGGAGTCAAATTCAGGCTGCGAAACACAACCATCACGATGAAGTTAGACAAGGCACACCAACAGAAAGAAAGAATCCAAGAGAAGACACAAGATTCAAAGACATACTTTTTTCATACTCTCAGGAGTTCCATAAAAGTACCAAACAGAAAGGTATAGTAGGTTTGCCAAGGGCCTGGTACAGGCCTTTGTAGGCCCTGTTTTGTTGCTTCAGTGATTACTTTGTTCAATGGTTTAGAGGGATTTGTTCTCCTTTTGTCCTCCATCCTCTCTTATGCTTTTCAGTTCTTGTTCTTCATTTTCTCCCTCTTCATTGTTGTCATCATTGTCATTGTCATCATTGTTGTCAGATTCCCTGAGCTCTGAACAGAGGAATTTAATTAGCCATCCCAGCTCTCTCTTGCGGATCTCTCTAATTGTTTCCATCTGCTCTGAGGGAAAGCTTCCACAAGCATCTTTATCTGCTGAGCCATCTTGCTGGCCCTCCACTTTGATCTGGCTTCCACTATTTTTCCTGCACTGGTGGCTCCCTTTTTTCCTCCATAACTTGCAAGGCCGGTTTCGGATTCAGGACTGGCACAGCGGTGACAATCTTATGGGTCTATAGGTCCTGAAATGTAAATAAATGGTGAAGACACTGAAAATGATTGCAGGCAAACATCAAGCTCTCCCTTTCGTATTGTGAGAGAAATGGAAAGGTGCTGATGTTAGAAACACTGAGTTTGAAACCAGGTGGGCAAGAGACCCTGTGGCAGTAAAGCCTACAGGTGCTAGGAATAATGCATGCTACTCTGCAGGATGCCAGAACTAGGGTGTTTGGAGTGGCAGTTGAGCAGATCATTAAAAAATAACCTTAAACCTCCAGTGAGGAGCTCACGCTCAGTCTTTCTGAAGCCCTTAGGCATATGTTGCTGGGATGAAGCATTTTTTAAAATAGCTCTTACATCCTTACTAATAGGTCTCGTCCTCTCCACAAACACTGACCACTGTATATGTGTCAGGGGCTGTGCTACCTCACTTTACTTAGTGGCCTATTAGTCCCCATGCAGTTTCCCTGCCCTGTGTTACAGAGAGTACTATTACATGAATTAAACATTTGAGGGATGGTAGAGAGACAGAGACACACAGAGAGATAAAGATACACACAGAGAGAAAGAGACAGAGATGGACACAGAGAGAAGACAGAGGGACAGACAGAGAAAGTCAGTATGTGTTGTCACTTGGTTTTTTTACGTTAGCCAATCTAAATTGGTGGAATCTACAATCTATGTGACTGGCTTCCTTGACTTAGCATAGCATTTCAAGACTCACCCACGATGTGGAGTATATTAATCTTTCATTTTTTCTACAGACTAATCATACTCCACTGAGTAGAGGAGCAACATGCCATTCTTCATTCTAGTGTGGGGCTATCCCAAATGCTGCTGCTGCAGACAGAACTTGTTCACACCTCTTTTGGGGGTGTCACTGCATCACATGGTGACTGTGTGGAAACTTTGGAGGGCACAGCAGCTGCACTTTCTTCCTAGCTTTATGGATGCACATCCAGGCAAGGGCTGGGCTTCGCCAGTCCATGCTGCCTTCGGCCCTGCCTAGGCTCCTCTGCATGTCATACCTGGGGAGGCTCTGTGCCTCCTGAGGGGAGCCCTGATTGGCCAACACCTCAGTCACAAGGGAGGGAGTTTCAGTATCCCAGGGCCCAGGATACACATGCAACAGATAACAGCAACTTCCCTCAGGTGTGGCTAGGTGCTGCAGCTTCCTCAGGCAAAGCTTTGGTATGACTACAGTGCAGCCGACCATGAGAGCCCTCACCTCCTCCCTTCTGTCTGTGCTCCGCCGGCTACCTGAGTGCTTCCTAAAGCAAATCTTTGCAAGGTGCCCACAGGTCTGGTAGCCTCCTCAACACTGTCCATGACTTCTACCCGCTCATCAAGCTGGGGCCCACACACTAACCTCTCAGAGCCAGTCTCCCTGCCTTGCGGTAGGCTACTCCCTCCTCTTCCTACCCTCTGGCTTTCCTCTTTGGTCCAGTGCTGGCCTATCTCCAGCCCCCATCGCCCTCATTTGGGCATACCTCCTGGCGTGCTCTGGTTCAAAAATTCACCTTTGAGTCTGTAAAACCTGCACCTGCCTGGGTTTTAGTAGGTCACCCTTGCTAGGGGGAGGTGACAAATGAAGGGATGAAGGAGGCTGAGTGCGTACTACTAGGGTAGGGGAGGACCCATCAAGGCAATCTTGCCAAGGGTGGGGAAGGCTGTGTAGTGCTGTTGGACTGGAAGGGTCGAGAGCTAGAAGACTGCAGGGCTCAGGACTTGACAGTTGGACAACTGGAGGACTGGAGGACTGGAGTAGTGCAGGTTGGTGTCTGGAGGGCTGGAGGACTGGGGATGGCAGGACGGGACAGGAGCATTGGAGGACTGAAGGACTGTAGGACTGCGGCATTGGTGGATTGGAATGCTGGAGGAATAGTGGGCTTGAGAGCTGGAGGACTGAGGACTGCAGGGCTGGAGGACTGGTGGGGTGGAGGACTAGACGGCTAGAGGCCTGGAGCACTGGAGGAATGCAGGGCTGGGGAGATTTGCAGACTGGAGGTATGTAGGGGTGGGCTGAAGGGCTGGATGCCTGCAGGACTCCAGGGCTGGAGGACTAGAGGTCGGCCGGTCTGGTTGCCTGGAGGAGTGGAGGACTGCAGGACTGGAGGACTGCAGGGATGGATTACTGGAGGACTGGAGGACTGCATACTGGAGGATTGCAGGACTTTAGGACTGTAGCCCTGGAGGGCTGGAGGAGTCAAGGACTGCCGGGATGGAGGGCTGGTGGCCTGTAGGATTATAGGGCAGGAGGGATGGAGGCCTAGAAGACTGAAGAACTAGAGGATTGGTGGTGGAATGCAGGCATGGAGTAGAGGAGGACTGGTGCACGGCAGGGCTGTGCAACTGGAGTGCTGGGGACTGGAGGAGTGGAGCGATGGAGGGCTGGAGGGCTACCGGGATGGATGACTGGGGGCATGTGTGACTGTGTTTAGTGAAATCAGTGTTTCTCTCACTTTTCTGTGAGCAGGGAACCTTAGTTTTAGTCACAGTAGCTTACACAAGTGTTTTCTCAGTGTGTTCAGTTTTCCTTAGAAACAGTGACTTTTCTTTCAGAAACCTGTGTTACCATGCAGTTTCTTCCTGCAACAAACACATGTGTAGAAGTTGAGTGCTTTCATGACATTTTCTAACCAAGGAAACAAGTTGCAAACTTCTGAGATGCATTAGTTCAATTTCATTAGAAGCCCGGTTTTTTTTTTTTTTGCCTAAACAGTCATGCCTTAGAGTGCACTACTTTTGCCTAGGAATGCAGTTGTACAAGTTCTGAGTATGTGACTGTTTTTTAGTGAAATCAGCATTTCTGTGAAAAGGGAACCTGAGTTTTAGTTACAGTTGCTCGCACAAGTGTTTGCTCAGTGTGTTCAGTTTTCCTTAGGAACAGTGACTTATCTTTCATAAACATGTGTTACAATGCTGTTTCTTCCTGCGACAAACATGTGTACTAGTTGAGTGCTTTCAAAAATGACTGTTTTATGATGTTTTCTAACCAAGAAAACAAATTGCAAACTTCTGAGATGCGTTTGTTCAATATCGTTAGACGCGGGTTTTTTGCCTAAACAGTCATGCCTTACAGTGCACTACTTTTGCCTATCAATGCAGTTGTACAGGTTGTGAGTATGTGACTCTGTTTAGTGAAATCAGTGTTTCTCTCACTTTTCTGTGACAGGGAACCTGAGTTTTAATTATAGTAGTTCACACAAGTGTTTGTTTAGTGTGTTCAGTTTTCCATGGAAACGGTGACTTTTCTTTCAGAAACAAGCATTACTGTGCTCTTTCTTCATGCTACAAACACATGTATAGAAGTAGAGTGCTTTCAAAACTGATAGTTTTATGACGTTTTCTAACCAAGAAAACATGTTGCAAACTTCTGAGTTGCATTTGTTCAATTTTGTTAGAAGTGGGTATTTTGCCTCTAGGGTCGTGCCTTAGAGTGCACTACCTTTGCCTATCAACGCAGTTGTACAAGTTCTGAGTATGTGACTGTGTTTAGTGAAAACAGCATTTCTCTCACTTTTCTGTGAGCAGGGAAATATAGTTTTAGTCATAGTAGCTCACCCAAGTGTGTTCAGTGTATTCAGTTTTCCTTAGAAACTGTGACTTTTAATTCAGAAACATGCATTACTGTGCTGTTTCTTCCTGCAACAAACACATGTGTAGAAGTAGAATGCTTTAAGAAATGACAGTTTTATGACATTTTCTAACCAAGGACACAAGTTTGAAAATCTAACATGCATTTGTTCAGTTTCGTTAGAAACAGGTTTTTTGCCTCAAGCTTCATGACTTAGAGTGTACTAATTTTGCCTAGGAACACAGTTGTAGTTGTACAGGTTGTGAGTATGTGACTGTGTTTAGTGAAATCAGCGTTTTTCTCACTTTTCTGTGAACAGGGAACCTTAGTTTTAATCACAGTGGCTCAATGTATTCAGTTTTCCTTAAAAACAATAACTTTTCTTTCAGAATCGTGCGTTATCGTGCTGTTTCTTCCTGCAGCAAACACATGTGTAGAAGTAGAGTGCTTTCAAAAATGACAGTTTTATGATGTTTTCTAACAATGGAAACAAGTTGCAAACTTCTGAGATGGATTTGTTCAATTTCGTTAGAAGCAGTTTTTTGCCTAAACAGTCATGCCTTACAGTGCACTACCTTGCCTTTCAACACAGTTGTACAGGTTTGGAGTATGTGACTGTGCTTAGTGAAATCAGCATTTCTCTTGCTTTTCTGTGAGCAGGGAATCTTAGTTTTAATCACAGTAGCTCACACAAGTGTTTGTTCAGTGTGTTCAATTTTCCTTAGAACTGTGACTCTTCTTTCAGAAACATGCGTTATCATGCTGTTTCTTCCTGCATCTGACATGTGTAGAAAGAGAGTGCTTTCAAAAACAAGAGTTTTATGATGTTTTCTAACCAAGGGAACAAGTTTCATACTTCTCAGATGCATTTTTTTCAATTTCGTTAGAAGTGGCTTCTTTGCCTAAATACTCATGCCTTAGAGTGCCCTAATTTTGCCTATCAATGCAGTTGGTCAGATTCTGAGTATGTGACTGTGTTTAGTGAAATCATCTTTTCTCTCTCTTTTCTGTGAGCAGGGCATTGTGGGGAGCTGCCCTCACGGCTCTTGGCTTAAAACATATTCTACCTTGTCTGTAGACTCCATTCTCTATACCTCTGCCTGACATGTAGCAGGCTGAGGTCAGCCCAAGCCACTCCACCTTGACCCTGGGAAATGCTGCCTGACATGTAGCGGGCTCCTCCAAATCCTGGGAGGCTGCTTGCTTATCTTGCTTCCGTAGCTGCGTTCCCTTAGAGCTCACTCCCTAATCTTGGAGTTCTTCCTGCCAAGGACGGATGGCTGGATATCAGCCCTTAGGTTCCCACAGCAACCCTGCCCTTGACCTAGTTATTGCCTATGTAAACCCTTCAAGAATTTTCAATGAACAGGGCTTGATCAGTGTTCAGACTTGCTCTCATTTCTTCATGTCTCCTGTCCTTTACTTTCACTTCCGCACCCCCTCCCAGGTTCCATTTGAAGACCCTGCGGGCCGGGGCAGAATTGGCGCCCAGACATGATGCCTGAGGCATGGGGGAACATGCAAGGAGCACCGTCTTAAGACTGCAGTCACATCATACATTGAGGTCACCACGGAGATAGTCTACTCTGTGAGTGAAGACCTGCACAGAGATCACCACGGAGAAATGCCCACTCCGTGAGAGAAGATCCGAGGTAAGCAGAGGGTGATATTATGGGACAGGGAATTAGTGCACATGAGAAGTTCATATAATGTTTAAAATTTAAGTTCCAACCTGGGTGGATATAACCGTTCTTGTTCTTTCCAATAAGCATTACTCAGACCTCTGCCTGTCAGTCGATGAAGACCTTGAATGACTGGAATCTGCCATTTCCCACCTTGAAAAATCCCTTACTTCGCTTGCTGAGGTTGTCCTTCAAAATAGAAGAGGTTTAGACTTGCTTCTCCTCCATCAAGGAGGCCTCTGTGCAGATCTTAAATAAGAGTGTTGCTTTTATACAATTGTGTGCTCAGTGTGTTACATTTTCCTTAGGAACGGTGAGTTTTGTTGGAGAAACATGCATTAACATGCTGTTTTTTCATGACAACAAATGCATGTGTAGAAGTAGAGTGCTTTCAAAAACTACAGTTTGATATCGTTTTCTAACCAAGGAAAAAAGTTGCAAAGCTCTGAGATGCATTTTTAAAAATTCGGTAGAAGTGGGTTTTTGCCATGGGTCATGCCTTAGAGTGCACTACTTTTACCTATCAATGCAGTTGTACAAGATCTGAGTATATGACTGTTTTTAGTGAAATCAGCATTTCTCTTGCTTTTCTGTGTGCAGAGAACCTTCGTTTTAGTCATAGTAGTTCACACAAGTGTTTGCTTAGTGTGTTCAGTTTTCCATGGAAACGTTGACTTTTCTTTCAGAAACATGCGTTACCACGCTCTTTCTTCATGCTACAAACACATGAGTAGAAGTAGAGTGCTTTCAAAACTGACAGTTTTATGACGTTTTAAACCAAGGAAGCATGTTACAAACTTCTGACATCCATTTGTTCAATTTCGTTAGAACTGGGTGTTTGCCTCTAGAGTCATGCCTTAGAGTGCACTATTTTGCCTATCAGCTCAGTTGTACAGGTTCTGAGTATGTAACTGTGTTTAGTGCAATCAGCGTTTCCCTGCTTTTCTCTGATGAGGGAACCTGAGTTTTAGTCATAGTAGCTCACCCAAGTGTTTGTTCAGTGTGTTCAGTTTTCCTTAGAAACAGTGACTTTTCTTTCACAAACATGCTTTACTTTGCTGTTTCTTCCCAAAACAAACACATGTATAGAAGTTGAGTGCTTTTAAAAATAACAGTTTTATAACTTTTTTTAACCAAGGAAACAAGCTGCAAACTTGTGAGATGCATTTCTTCCGTTTCGTTAGAAGCGGGTTTTTTGCCCTGCCAGTCATGCCTTAGAGTGTGCACTACAGCATCAAGGCAGTTGTAGAAGTTCTGAGTATATGACGGTGTTTACTGAAATCAGCGTTTCTCTCGCTTTTCTGTGAGCAGGGAAGCTTAGTTGTAGTCACAGTAGCTCACACAAGTGTTTGTTCAGTGTGTTCAGTTTCCCTTAGAAACAGTGACTTTTCTTTCAGAATCATGTGTTACTGTCCTGTTTCATCCTGCAGCAAACACATGTGTAGAAGTAGAGTGCTTTGAAAAACGACAGTTTTACGACATTTTCTAAACAAGGAAACATGTTGCAAACTTCTGAGATTCCTTTCATCAATTTCGTTAGAAGTGGAGTTTTTTTCCTAAACAATCATGCCTTACAGTGCACTACTTTTGCCTATCAACGCAGTTGTACTGGTTCTGAGTATGCGACTGTGTTAAGTGAAATCACAGTTTCGCTTTCTGTGAACAGGGAAGCTTAGTTTTAGTTACAGTAGCTCACACAAGTGTTTGCTCAGTTTGCTCAGTTTTCCATAGAAACAGTGAGTTTTCTGTCAGTAACATGGGTTACCATGCTGTTTGTTCCTACAGAAACACATGTGCAGAAGTAGAGTGCTTTCAAAAACGACAGTTCTTTGACGTTTTTCAACCAATGAAACAATTAGCATACTTTTGAGAAGCATTTCTTCAATTTCGTTATAGGCAGGTTTTTTGCCTAAACAGTCATGCGTTAAAGTGCACTACATTTGCCTAATAATGCAGTTGTACAGGTACTGAGTATTTGTGTTTAGTGAAATCAATGTTTCTTTTGCATTTCTGTGACCAGGGAAGCTTAGTTTTAGTCACAATAGCTCACACAAATGTTTGTTCAGTGTTCTCAGTTTTCCTTAGAAAGATTGACTTTTCCTTTGGAAACATGCGTTACCTTTCTGTTTCTTCCTGCAATAAACACATGTGTAGAAGTAGAGTGCTTTCAAAAATAACAGTTCTATGGCGTTTTCCAACCAAGGAAACAATTTGCTTACTTCTGAGATGCATTTTTAAGATTTCGTTAGAGGCAGTTTTTTTACCTAAACACTCATGCCTTACAGTGCACTATGTTTGCCTAAAAATGCAGTTGTACAGGTACTACGTATGTGACTGTTTTTAGTGAAATCAGCGTAGCCCCTATAGCCTTCTGCTCCTACGCAACTCAACTTCTCTGCTGCAATGCCTCTCCTTCCCTCTGCTCCTATGGAGCTAGACTCATTTGGAGCTTTTTCTCTCTAGCCATCTGCTCAAATACAACTCGAATCCTTTGGTGCTTTGCCCATCTAGCCCTCTGCTCCAATACAACTCGACTGCTCTGGTTCTCTGCGCCTTTATCCGTCGGCTCCTGTGAAACTCAACTGCTTTTCTGTTTGGCCTGTGTATCCCTCTGCTCCAGCCAACTCGACTTATCTGGCGCTCCGCCTCGTTCCGCCTCTGCTCATACTCAACTCCTCGGCTGCTCTGCCCCTCTAGCCCTCTCCTCTGCAACTCGACTCCTCTTGTGTTCGGCCTCTCTAGCCCTCTGTTCCAATACAATTCGAATCCTTTGGTGCTGTGCCCCTCTAGCCCTCTTCTCCTGTGCAACTCGATTCCTTCTCTTGTTCCGCCTGTCTGGCCTTCGGCTCCAATACAACTTGATTCCTCTGGCCCTCTCCTCGTATGCATCTGGAATCTCTTGTGTTCGGCCTCTCTAGCCCTCTGCTCCTATGCAACTAAAATCCTTTGTGCTTTGCCTATCTAGCCCTCTTCTCGTATACATCACGACTCCACTGGTGCTCTCTCACTCTAGCCCTCTCTTCCTATGCAACTCAACTCCTCTGGTGCTCTGCCTCTCTAGCCCTCTGCTCCAATAAACTCGACTCCTCTAGTTCTATTCCCCTCTATCCCTCTGCCCATATATAACTCTACAGCCCATGTATCCTTCTGTTGCAGGCAACTCCACTCCTCTTGTGTGGTCTTACTCTCTATTCTCCTCTCATATGCAATTCGACTCTTCTGCTGGCTGCCACTCTAGCCCTCTGCTCCTATGCAACTCGACTCCTCTTGTGCTCTGCCCCTCTAGTCCTCTTATCCTATGAAATGCGACTGCTCGGCTGTTCCACCAGTCTATTCCCCTGCTGCAGGCAACTGGACTTCTCTGGTGCTCTACTTCTCTAGACTTCTCTTATGCAACATGACTACTCGGCTGCTTTTCCCCTCTATCCCTCTGCTCCTCTGAAAGTCGACTGCTCTATTGTTCGGACCAACTATCCCTTTGCTCCAGGCCACTCGACTTCTCTGGTGCTCTTCCTCTCTAACCCTCTGCTCCAATACAACTCGACTCCTATGATTCATTGCCCATCTATCTCTCTGCTCTTATCCCACTCTACTGCTCTTCTGTTTGGCCCATCTATTCCTCTGATACAGGCAACTCGACTCCTCTAGTGCTTTTCCTCTCTAGCACTCGGCTTCAATAAAACTAGAATGCTCTGGTTCTGCACCTCTCTAGCCTTCACCTCCTATGCAACTCGACTCCTCTTGTTTTCTGCCTCTCTAGCCCTCTATTCCAATCCAACTCGACACCTCTGCTGCACTGCTTCTCTAGCCCTCTGCTCCAATACAACTCAGCTCCTCTGGTGCTCAGGCTCTCTAGCCTTTCCCTCCTATGCAAATTGACTTCTCCCCTGTTCTGCCTCTCTAGCCCTCTGCTCTAATACTAGTCTACTCCTTCGGTGCTCTGAGTCTCTAGCGTCTCTACTCATATGCAACTCGACTCCTTTGGTGCTATGCCTCTCTAGCCCTCTGCCAGAAATACAACTCGACTCTTCTGCTTCTCGGCCTCATTAGCCCTCTGCTTCTGTGCCACTCGAATTCTCTCATGCTATGCTTCTCTAGCCGTCTGCTCCAATACAACTCGATTCCACTGGTGCTATGCCACACTAGCCCTCTCCTCCTATGCACCATGACACCTCTCGTGTTCGGCTTCTCTAGCCTTCAGCTCCAATACAAATAGACTCCTCTGGTGCTCTGACTCTCTAGGCCTCTCCTAAGCAAGTTGACTCCTCTGGTGTTATGCCTCTCTAGCCCTCTGGTCCAATACAACATGGCTCCTTTGCTGCTCTGCCCCTTTAACCTTCGGCTCCAATACAATTCCACTTTTCTGGTGCTCTGCCCCTCTAGCCTTCTCCTCATATGCAAATCGACTCCTCTTGTGTTCTGCTTCTCTAGCCCTCAGCTTCATTACAACTCGACTCTTCTGGTGCTCTGCCTCTCTAGCCTTCTGCTCTTAGCAACTCTACTACTATGCTGCTCTGCCTCTCTAGCTCTCTGGTCCTATGCAACTCTACTCCTCTGGAACTTTTCTTCTCCAGCCCTTCGCTCAAATACAGCTTGAATACTCTGGTGCTCTGCCCCACTAGCCCTCTGCTGCGATGCAGCTCGACTCTTCAGGTGTTCGGCCACTGTGCTCTATTGTCCTATGAAACTCGACTGTTCTGTTGTTCGGCTAATCTATCCCTCTTCTGCATGAAACAGGAATCCTCTGGTGCTCTGCCCCTCTAGACTTGTGCTTTTATGCAACACGACTACTCTGCTGCTCTGCCTCTCTAGCCCTCTGCTCCTTTGCAACTCGACTCTTCTGGTTCTCTGCCCCTGTATCGCTCTGCTCATATATAACTCGACTGCTCTGTTGTTCGGCCTGTCTATCCTTATTCTCCAGGCAACTCGACTCCTCTGGTGCTCTGCCCCCCCCCCCTTTCCCTATCCTCCTAAGCAACTCGACTCCTCTGGTTTTCTGCCCCTCTATCCCTCTGCTCTTATGCAACTTAACTGCTCTGCTGTTTGGCCCGTCTATCACTCGGCTCCAGGCAACTCGACTCCTCCATTGCTTTGCCTGTCTAGCTGCTGGCTCCAATACAACTCGAATTCTTGGTTCTGTGCCCCTCTAGCCCTCACCTCCTATGCAACTCGACTCTTCTTGTGTTCTGCCTCTCTGGCCCTCTCGTCCAAACCAACTCGACTCCTCTGCTGCTCTGCCTCTAGCCCTCTTCTCCTATGCAACTCGATTCTTCTGGTGCTAATCCTCTCTAGCCCTCTGCTCCACTAGAACTCGAATACTCTGGCGCTGTGCACCTCTAGCCCTCTCCTCCTGTGCAACTCTATAGCTCCCATGTTCGGGCTCACTAGCCCTCTGCTCCAATACTACTCGATTCCTCTAGTGCTGTGACTCTCTAGGACACTACTCTTATGCCAGTCAACTCCTCTGCTGCTCTGCCTCATTAGCCCTTTGCTCCTATGCCACTCGACTCCTCTCATGTTTTGCCTCTCTAGCCCTCTGCTCCAATACAAATCGACTCCTCTGGTACTGTGACTCTCTAGGCCTCACCTCCTAAGGAAGTCGACTCCTCTGGTGCTATGCCTCTCTAGCCCTCTTGTTCAATACAACTTGGCTCCTCTGGTCCTATGCCTTTCTAGCCCTCTGCTCCAATACAACTCCACTTCTCTGGTGCTCTGCCCCTCTAGCCTTCTCCTCCTTTGCAACTCGACTCCTCTCGGGTTCTTCCTCTCTAGCCTTCTGGTCCATTACAACTCAACTCTTCTGGTGCTCTGCTTCTCTAGCCTTCTGCTCTTATGCAACTATACTTCTCTGCTGCTCTTCTCTTTAGCCCTCTGCTCCTATGCAACCCTACTCTTCTGGAGCTCTTCATTTCTAGCCTTCGGCTCGAATACAGCTTGAATCCTCTGGTGCTCTGCCCCACTAGCCCTCTGCTCCGAAGCAACTCAACTCCTTTGGTGCTCTGCATCTCTAGCCCTTTGCTCCAATACAATTCAACTGCTCTGGTTCTCTGCCCCTCTATCCATTTCCTGCTGTGAAACTCGACTGCCCAACTGTACGGCCCGTCTATCCCTCTGTCCAGGCAACTCGACTCCTCTTGCGCTCTGCCTCTCTCTTTCTCTGCTCCGATTCAACTCGACTCCTCTGGTGTCCTGCGTCCTATCCCTCTGCTCCTATGCAACTTGACTTCTCGGTTGCTTTGCCTCTCAAGCCCTCTGCTCCAATTCAACTTGACTACCCTGGTGCTCTGCCCCTCTAGCCCTCTGCTCCTATGGAACTCGACTGCTCTGCTGTTTGGCCCATCTATCACTCTGCTCTAGGCAACTCGACTCTTCTGATGATCTGCCTTTCTAGGCCTCTACTCCTATGGAACTTGACTTCTCTGGTGTTATGCTTCTCTAGCCCTCTGCTCCAATACAACTCGAATCTGCTATTCTCTGCCCCCTCTTTCCCTGTGCTCCTATGCAACTACGCTGGGAGAAGTTGGAGGGGAAGGGACAAATGGAAATAATATCAATGCTCTTGTATGAAATCCTCAAAAATATGTTTAAAGAGTACTGCTTGCCTAAAGTACTTATTTTTGTTTTGAAATTATAGTTTAGATTGTTTTACGTCGGATTTTATCAAATGCTTTCTCTGCATCCAAAGAGATGATCATGTGGTTTTTTGTTTTCAGTTTGTTTATGTGGTGGATTACATTGATGGATTTCCGTATATTAAACCATCCCTGCATGCCTGGAATGAAGCCTACTTGGTCATGATGAATGATATCTCTGATGTGTTCTTGTATTCGTTTTGCAAGTATTTTATTTAGTATTTTTGCATCGATGTTCATCAGAGAAATTGGTCTGAAATTCTCTTTCTTTGTTGAGTCTTTGTGAGGTTTAGGTATCAATGAGACTATGGCCTCATAGAATGAGTTTGGTAATGTTCCATCCCTTTCTATCTTTTGGAGTAGTTTGAAGAGTATCGGTATTAACTCGCCCTTGAAGGTCTGGTAGAATTCAGCACTGAAGCCATCTGGCCCTGGGCTTTTTTTGGTTGGGAGACTATCAATGATTGCTTCAATTTCTGTAGGGGAAATGGGACTATTTAGCTTGTTTATCTGTTCTTCACTCAACTTTGGCAAGTGAAATTGATCAAGAAAATCATCCATTTCCCTTAGATTTTCAAATTTTGTGGCATATATGCCTTCAAAGTAGGATCTTATGATTCTTTGTATTTCTTCAGTGTCTGTTGTTATGTCTCCCTTTTCATTTCTGATTTTGTTGATTTCAGTACTGTCTCTCTGCCTTTTAGTTAGTTTGGCTAATGGTCTGTCTATCTTGTTGACTTTCTCAAAGAACCAGCTCTTGGTTTTGTTGATTCTTTGGACTGTTTTTTTAGTTTCTAATTTGTTAATTTCACCCCTGAGTTTGATTATTTCCAGGCGTCTACTCCTTTTGGGTGTTTCTGCTTCTTTTTTTTCTAGGGCTTCCAGTTGTGTCGTTAAGGTGTTTATGTGCGATGCTTCCAATTTCTTTTTAAAGGCACTTAGTGCTATGAATTTTCCTCTTAGCACTGCTTTCAGTGTATCCCACAAATTTGGGTACGTTGTTCCTTCATTTTCATTGAATTTCAGAAACTCCTTGATTTCTTTCTTTATTTCTTCCCTGACCCAGGTGTCATTTAGCAGAGAGTTGTTTAGTTTCCACATACGTGTAGGTTTTTTGTTATTTCTGTTGTTGTTGAAATGCAGCCTAAGCCCATGATGATCTGATAGGATACAAGGTATGATTTCAATCCTCTTGTATCTGTTGAGGCTTTCTTTGTGAACTACGATGTGATCAATTTTGGAGAAGGTTCCATGGGGTGCAGAGAAGAAGGTGTATTCTTTCTTGTTTGGGTGCAAGGTTCTATAGATATCTGTTAGATCCATTTGACCCATGGTATTGGTTAATGAAGTTATTTCTCTGCTTAGTTTCTGTTTCGATGACTTGTCCTTCAGTGAGAGTGGGGTGTTGAAGTCTCCCACTATTATTGTGTGGGGCTTGATGTATGGTTTAAGCCTTTTTAACAGATCTTTTACAAATATGGGTGCCCTTGTATTGGGAGCATAGATGTTCAGAATTGTGATGTCATCTTGGTTGACTTTACCTTTGATGAGTAAGAAGTGTCCATTCTCATCCCTTTTGATTAATCTTGGTTGAAAGTCTATTTTGTTCGATATTAAAATGGCTACGCCTGCTTGCTTCTTGTGACCATTTGCTTGAAATATTTTTTTCCAACCTTTTATCCTGAGGTAATGCCTATCATTATGGGTGAGATGTGTTTCTTGGATGCATAAGAATGTTGGGTCCTGTTTATGCACCCATTCAGTTAATCTGTGTCTTTTTATTGGAGAATTGAGACGTCATATTCAAGCAGTAGTCTAAATAATTACCAACGTTGATGAGGCTTTTGCGGGAATGCTCCTAATTCCTCTTACAACCACACATGGGCAAGGCCAGCACTCTGCTGCAATACAACTTAACTCCTCCTGTGTTCGGCCTCTCTAATCCTCTGCTAAAACACAACTTGAATCCTCTGTTGCTGTGCCCCTCTAGCCTTCTCTTCATAAGCAACTCTACTCCTCTCGTGTTCGGCCTCTGTAGCCCTCTACTCCAGTAAAACTGGACTCCTCTGCTGCCTCTCTAGCCCTCTGCTCAAATACAACTTGACTCTTCTTGTTCTCTGCCCCTCTAGCCCTCTCCTCTTATGCAACTCGACTCCTCTGGTGTTCTCCTCATCTAGCCCTCTCCTCCTATGCAGCTCAACTCCTCTCGTGTTCTTCCTCTCTAGCCCTCTGCTCCAATACAACTAGACTCCTTTGGTGCTGTGCCCCTCTAGCCCTCTGCTTCAATACAACTCTACTCCTCTGGTTTTGTGCCCCTCTATCTCTTTGCTCCTATGAAAATCTTCTGCTCTGCTGTTTGGCCCATCTATCGTGCTGCTACAGGCAACTCGACCCCTCTAGTGCTTTGCCTCTCTAGCACTCTTCTCCAATACAACTCGAATCCTCTGGTATTGTTCCCTCTATCTCTCTGCTCCTATGCAACTCGACTCCTCTGTTGCTATGCCTCTCTACCACTTCGCTCCATACAACTTGAAACCTATGGTGCTGTGCCCCTCTAGCCTTCTCCTCTTATGCATCTCTACTCCACTCGGGTTCGGCCTCTGTAGCGGTCTGCTCCAATATAATTCGATGCCTCTGATACTCTGCCCCTCTAGAACTCTCCTCCAATGCAACTCGACACCTCTCTTGTTCTATCTCTTTAGCCCCTTGCTCCAATACAACTCAATTCCTCTGGTGCTTTGCCCCTCTAGCCCTCTCATCCTATGCAACTTGACTCCTCAGGTGCTCTGCCTCTCTAGCCCTCTGCTCCAATACAACTTGACTCCTCTGGTTCTCATCCCCCACTATCCCTCTGCTACTATGCAAATCTACTGCTCTGCTGCTTGGCCTGTCTATACTTCTGCTCCAGGCCTCTTGACTCATCTAGTGTTTTGGCTCTCTAGCACTTTGCTTCAGTACAACTCGAATTCTCTGGTGTTGTCCCCCTCTTACCCACACCCCCTATACAACACAACTCCTCTTGTGTTCTGCCTCTCTAGCCCTCTGCTCCAATACAACTCGACTCCTCTGCTGGCTGCCTGTCTAGCCCTCTGCTTTATGTTAATCAACCCTCTGGTGCTATGCCTCTTTATCCCTCTGCTCCAATACAACTCGAATCCTCTGGTGCTGTGCCCATCTATCACTCTCCTCCTATGCAACTGTACTCTCGTGTTCTGCCCCTCTAGCCCTCTGCTCTAATACAACTTGACTCCTCTGGTGCTCTGTACCTCTAGTCCTCTCCTTCTATGCAACTCAACTCCTCTTGTGTTCTGCCTCTCTAGTCCTCTGCTCCAATACAACTCGACTCCTCTGGTGCTTTGCCTCTCTAGCACTCTGCTCCAATACAACTTGAATCCTCTGGTACTGTGCTCCTCTAACCCTCTCCTCCTATGCAACTCGAATGCTCTCATGTTCGGCCTCTCTAGCCCTCTGCTCCAATACAACTTGACTCTGCTGATGCTCTGCCATTCTAGCTCTCTGCTCCTATGCAACTAGCCTCCTCTAGAGCTATGCCTCTCTAGCCTTCTGGCCAATACAAATGAATCATCTGGTGCTGAGCCCCTCTAGCCCTCTCCTTCTATGCAACTTTACTTCTCTCGTGTTCTGCCTCTTTAGGCCTCTGCTCAAATAGAACTCAACTCCAATAGTGATTTGCCTCTCTAGCACTCTCCTCCAATACAACTAGAATCCTCTGCTGCTGTGCCCCTATAGCTATCTCCTCCTATGCAACTTGAAAGCTCTAGTGTTCTGCTTTTCCAGACTTCTGCTCCAATAAAACTTGACTCCTCTGCTGCTCTGCCTCTCTGGCCCTCTGCTCCTATGCAGCTCAACACCTCTGGTGTTATGCCTCTCAGCCAACCTGCTCCAGTAGAACTAGATTCCTCTGGTTTTCTGCTCCTCTATCCCTCTGCTCCTATGAAACTCCACTGCTCTGCTGTTTGGCTCATCTCTCCTTCTCCAGGCAAATTGACTCCTCTAGGGCTTTGCGTCTCTGACACTTTGCTCCAGTACTACTGGAAGCCCCTGGTGCTGTGCCCCTCCAGCCCTCTCCTATGCAAATCCACTCCTTCCGTGTTCTGTGTCTCTAGCCCTCTGCTGCAGTACAATTGACTCCTCTGGTGCTCTGCCAATCTAGCTGTCTCCTCCTATGCAACTTGACTCCTCTGGTTCTCTGACCCTCTATCCTTCTCCTCCTATGCAACTCGACTCTACTCCTGTTTGGCCCATCTATAATTCCGCTCCAGGCAACTTGATTCCTCTAGTGCTTTACCTATCTAGCACTCTGCTCCAGTACAACTCCAATCCTCTTGTACTGTGCCCATCTAGCCCTTTCCTCCTATGCAACTTGACTCTTCTCGTGTTCTCTCTCTATAGTCCTCTGCTCTAATACAACACGACCCCTCTGCTGCTTTGCCTCTCTAGCACTCTGCTCCTATGCAACTCGACTCCTCTGATGATATACCTTTCTATCACTCTGAAGCAATACAAGTCGAATCCTCTGGTGCTGTGCTGCTCTAGCCTTCTCCTTCTATGCAACTCTACTCCTCCCGTTCTCTTACTCTCTAGGCCTCTCCTCCTATGCAGCTCGACTCCTCTCATTTTCTGCCTCTCTTGCCCTCTGCTCCTATGCGACACGACTCCTCTGGTGCTATGCCTCCCTAGCCCTCTGCTCCAGTACAACTCGACTCCTCTGCTGCTCTGCTTCTCTAGCCCTCTGCTCTTATGAGACTCGACTCCTCAGTTTCTGTGCCTCTCTAGCTGTCGGCTCCAATACAAATTGAATCCTCTGGTGCTGTTTCACTCTAGCCCTCTTCTCCTATCACCTCAACTCCTCATGTTTTCTGCCTTTCTATCCCTCTGCTCCAATACAACTAGAATCCTCTGGCGCTCTGCCCCTCTAGCCTTCTACTGCTATGAAACTCGACTCCTCTCATGTTTGGCCTCTCTAGCTGTCTACTCCAGTACAACTCGACTCCTCAGTTGCTCTACCTGTCTAGCCCTCCTATGCAACTCGACTCCTCTCATGTTTGGCCTCTCTAGCCCTCTGCTCCAATACAACTTGACTCCTCTGTTGCTCTACCTGTCTAGCCCTCCTATGCAACTCGACTCCTCTCATATTTGGCCTCTCTAGCCTTCTGGTCCAATACAACTCTACTCCTGTGATGCTCTGACTCTCTAGGTCTCTGCTCCTATGCAACTCGACTGCTCTGGTGCTATTGCTTTCTAGCTCTCTGCTCCAGTACAACTCTACACATCTGTTGCTCTGCCTCTCTAGCCCTCTGCCCCTATGGGACTCGATTCCTCAGGTGCTCTGCCTCCTAGGCCTCTACTCCTATGGAACTCACTCCCCTGGTGCTATACCTCTCTAGCCCTCTGCTCCAATTCAACTCAAAACGTCTGCTGCTGTACCCCTCTAGCCCTCTCCTATCAACTCGACTCTTCTCGTGTTCTGCCTCTCTAGCCTTCTGCTCCAATACAACTCGACTCCTCTTGTGATCTACCCTTCTAGCCCTCTCCTCCTATGCAGCTCGACTCCTCTAGTGCTCAGCTCCTCTATCACTCTGCTCCAACCAACTCGACATCTCTAGTGCTTTGGATCTCTAGCACTCTGCTCCAATACAAACCAGAAACTCTGGTGCTGTTCCCCTCTAGTCATCTCCTCCTATGCAATACCCTTTCTTGCCCTCTGCTCCAATACAAGTCGACTCCTTTACTGCTCTGCCTCTCTAGCCCTCTGTTCCTATGCAACTCGACTCCTCTGGTGCTATGCGTCTCTAGGACTCTGTTCCAATACAACTCGAATTCTTTGGTGATATGCCCTTCTAGCCCGCTCCTCCTGTGGACTCTATTCCTCCAATGTTCGGCCTCTAGTGCTTTGCTCCAATGCAACTCCTGTCGTGTGCTGCCTCTCTAGCGCTCTCCTCCTACTCAATTTGACTCCTCTCATGTTCTTCCTCTCTAGCCCTTCCTCCAATACAACTCGACTCCTCTGGTGCCCTGCCCCTCTAGGTCTCTCTTCCTATGCAACATGACTCCTCTGGTGCTCTGCTTCTCTAGCCCTCAGCTCCAATAAAACTCGGCTGTTTTGGTCCACTTCCCTTCCAACCTTCTGCTCCTATGCAACTAGACTGCTCTGATGTTTGGCCTGACTCTCCCTCTGCGCCAAGCAACTCAACTCCTCTGGTGATCTGCCCCTCTAGCCTTTTCTTCTTATGCTACTCAACTCCTCTACTGGTCTGCTTCTCTAGCCCTTTCCTCTTATGCAAGTTGACTCCTCTGGTACCCTGCCTCTCTAGACCTCTGTTCAATAAAACTAGTATCTGGTTCTTTGCCCCTCTATCCTTCTGATCCTATGCAACGCGACTGCCCTTCTGTTTGGACCGTCGATCCCTCTGCTCCAGGCAACTCAACTTCTTTGGTTATCTGCCTCTCTAGGCCTCTGCCCCTATGCAACTCGACTACTCTGGTGCTATGCCTCTCTTGCCCTCAGCTACTATGCAACTCAACACCTCTGGTGCTCTGCCCCTCTAGACCTCTTCTCCAATGCAACTCAATGCCTTTGGTGCTCTGCCTCTCTAGCTCTCTGCTCCTATGCAACTCGAATCTCTGGTGTTTTGCCTATCTAGCCCTCGCTCCAATATATCACCACTCCTTTGGTGCTCTGCCCTTCTTGCTTTCTCTTCCTATGGAATTCCACTCCTCTCATGTTCAGCCTCTGTAGCCCTCTGCTCCTATGCAACTTGAATCTTCTGGTGCTATGCCTCACTAGCACTCTACTCCAATATAACTGTAATCCTCTAGTGATATGCCCCTCTAGCACCTCCTCCTATGAACTCTACTCCTCTGGTGCTCTGCCTCTCTAGCCCTCTCCTCCTATGCAACTCGACTCCTCTGGTGCTCTGCCTCTCTAACCTTCTCCTGCTATGCAACTCAACTCTTTGGTGTTCTGCCTCTCTAGCCCTCTGCTCCAATACAACTCGACTCCTCTGGTTTTTCTGCCCCTCTGTCCATCTGCTCCTATGGAACTTGACTGCTCTGCTGTTTGGCCCATCTATCCCTCATCTCCTGGCAACTCATCTACTCTGGTGCTCTGCCTCTCTAGGTCACTGCTCCAAAGCATCTCGAGTCTTCTGGTGCTCTGCCCCTCTAACATTTTGCTCTTATGCAAATTGATTCCCTGGCTGTATGGTCTCTCCTGCCCTCTGCTTTGATGCAATTCGATTGCTCTGCTGTTTGTCCTGTCTATCCCTCTGCTCCAGGCAGCTCGACTCCTCTAGTGCTTTGCCCCTTTAGCCTTTTGCTCCAATACAGCTCGATTCCTCTGGTGCTCTGCCCCTCTAGCCCTCTCCTCCTATGAAGACTACTCCTCTTGTGTTCAGCCTCTCTAGACATCTGCTCCAATACAATTCTACTCATCTGTTGCTCTGCACCTCTAGCCCTCTCCTCCTATGCAACACAGCTCCTCTCGTGTTCTGCCTCTCTGGCCCTCTAGTCCAACACAACTTGACTCCTCTGTTGCTCTGCCTTCTAGCGCTCTCCTCCTATGCAACTTGACACTTCTCGTGTTCTGCCTCTCCAGCCCTCTGCTCCAATACAACTCGATTCCTCTGGTGCTCTGCCTCTCTAGCCCTCTCCTCCTATGAAACTCGACTCCTCTCATGTTCTGCCTATCTAGCCTTATACCCCAATAAAACTCGACTCCTCTGGTTCTCTGCCCCTCTATTCATCTGCTCCTATGCAACTTGACTGCTTTACTGTTTGGCCCGTCTATCCCTCTGCTCCAGCCAAATCGACTCCTCTAGTTCTTTGCCTCTATAGCACTCTGCTCAAATACAACTCGAATCCTCTGGTGGTGTGCCCCTCTAGCCCTCTCCTCCGCTGGAATTCGACTCCTCTTGTGTTCTGTCTCTCTAGACCTCTGCTCCAATACAACTCGACTCCTCTGGTGCTCTGCCCCTTTAGTCCTCTCCTCCTATGAAACTCGGCTCCTCTTGTGTTCGGCCTTCTCTAGCACTCTGCTCCAATACAACTCGAAGATCTAGTTCTGTGCCCCTCTAGCCCTCACCTCTTATGCAACTTGACTCCTCTCGTGTTCGGCCTCTATAGCCTTCTGCTCCAATACAACTTGACACCTCTGCTGCTCTGCCTTCCTAGCCCACTGCTCCTATGCAACTAGACTCCTCTGGTGCTATGCATCTCTATTCCTCTGGTCCAGTACAACTCAAATTCACTGGTGCTGTGCCCTTATAGCCGTCTCCTCCTATGTAACACTACTCCTCCCGTGTTCTGCCTCTCTAGTCATCTGCTCCAAAACAACTCGACTCTGCTGGTGCTCTGACTCTCAAGGACTCTCCTCCTATGCAACTCGACTCTCCAGGTGTTCTGCCCCACTAGCCCTCTTCTCCTTTGCAACTTGAATGCTCTGCTGTTTGACCCATCTATCCCACTGCTCCTGGCAACTCCACTCCTCTGGTGCTCTGCCCTTCTAGCCTTCTGCTCTTATGGAAATCGACTCTTCTGCTGCCTCTGTAGCCCCCTGCTCCTATGCAACTCAACTCTTCTTGTGCTGTCCCTCTATAGCCCTCTGTTCCAATAAATTCAAATCATCTTTTTGTCTGTCCCTCTAGCCCTTTGCTCATTTGCAACTCCACTACTCTGCTGGTTGGCCTCTCTAGCCCTCAGCTCCTCTGCAATCTGACTTCTCTGCTGCTCGACCACTCTACCCTCTGCTCTTATGAAACCAACTCCTCTGGTACTCTTTCACTCCAGCCTTCTCCTCCTATTTCACTCGCCTCCTTAAGGAAGTAGTGAGGTGCCAAAAAAAATTATGTGGAGGTTTCTTTACAGCGATGGACTAAAGTAAACAGTGATGGAATGAAGAATGCAATGAGGAGCTGAGGGATGCAGTGAGCTGCTGAGGGATGCAGTGAAGAGGTGAGAAATGCAATGAGGAGCTAAGAGACACAGTGAGGGGATGAAGGATGCAGTGCATGGCTGAGCAATGTAGTGAGAAGCTGACAGATGCAGTGAGGAGCTGAGGGAGTTAATGAGGGACTAAAGGATGGAGTGAGAAGCATAGGGATGCAGTGATCATCCAAGGGATTCAATGAGAAGCTAAAAAATGCAGTGAGGAGCTGAGGGATGCAATGATGCTATGAGGGGAAGAGGGAGGGACTGAAGTGTGCAGTGAGGAGCTGAAGGAGGCGTTGAGGAGCTGAATGACACAGGGAGGGACTGAGGGATGCAGTGAGTGCCTGAAGGACACATGCAGGTACTGCGGGATATAGTGCGGAGCTGAGGGATGCTGTGAGGGGCTGAAAAACACGGGGAAGCACTGCAGGATGCAGGGAGGGGCTAAAGCACACCAGAGGGACTGAGAGATACATTGAGGGGCTGAGGGATGCAGTGAGGTCCTGAAGGATACAGGGAGGAATTGTGAGATGCATTGAGGAGCTGAGGGATGCAGTGAGGAGCTACGGGATACAGTGAGGGGCTGAAGGTTGCCTGAAGGGACTGAAAGACACAGAGAGGTATTGAGTGATGCATTGAGGAGCTGAGGGATGCAGTGAGGGACGACGGACACAGCGAGGGACTGAGGGATACAAGGAGGGACAAAGAGAGGGATTGAAGGACACAGGGAGGGACTGAAGAATGCAGTGAGGAGCTGAGGGATGCAGTGTGGGGCAAGAGGGATAAAGGCTCACTCACATTTCAGCTCAAAGAGGGTATTCTGCTTGTGGTCTTAAGAATCATCCACAAAAGATTCAGCATTCTTTCAATAATTATTTATAGCATCTGACTCTGGACATCAACAAAATTCTACTAGGGCTAGAGGGATGGCTCAGATGCTAAAAGCACTGGCTGCCCTCCCAAAGGTCCTGAATTCAATTCCTAGAAGCTGCAGAGTGGCTCAGAACATCTTCTGGTTGGCAGGCATACATATAGGCAGAGTACTGTATACATAATACACATATTTATTATACATACAACATATACATAATAAATCCTTTAAATAATAATCCTATAAGACATGAAGATTCTCAAAAAGTACTGTAATAACCTCTGACTGGGGTTATCAAGAAAAGTCTTTGTAAAGAATTGTCTTAAATCAGTCTTTTTCCAAATTTTTCATTGTGAGGGAAAAGGGTATGGAAAATGACACCTGTAAGATCCAAAGGTTGGGGCCAGGAAGTGGTACTCAGGAAACTGTTTAGTTTTGTCCCCATTAAAAGTTCTTAAAATTTGACTCAAAGGTCTGGGCATAGTGGCAGATGCCTTTAATCCCAGTACTCGCGAGGCAGAGGCAGGCAGATCTCTGTGAGTTCGAGGCCAGGCTAGTCTACAAAAGCGAGTCCAGGATAGTCAGGGCTGCCACACAGAAATCATGTCTTGGGGGTAGTCGTGAGAGAGTTGACTCTAGAATCTGCCTTTCCTACACTTCAAAGTCAGTTGCAGAAGACAAGAGCTTGTACCCCAGTGAGTGAGTCACAGCTGCCTGTAACTCCAGCTCAGCAAGACATGGCCACTGGTGCAACAGTGGCATTTTTATCCTGTAGGTAACCAACAACTGTCTTAATTGGACTTGAGGTCCTCGTGGTAGGAAGAATTTCCTGCCTGTTTGTGTAAATCAAACTAAAAACTCATGGATGGAATGTTCAAAGACCCTGAAGAACCCATGACTGCCATTTTCCTAAACTAACATAATTTCTAACTATATTCTAATTATCTTTATACCCACATATACTTGTAGCTTTCACCTGTTTAAGAGGCTTCTTTTTGTGGTGATGGGAACAACTATAGAGAACCATGACTGGACAAAATATAGAGCATAAGGGAATATATGGTTCCCAGCCCCAGTTAGTATATAACCCCTACATCTGAACATCTAGGAAATTTATGGAAGAGGAGGTGGAAATAGTGTACAAGTCAGAGGACTCGGTTGCCTTTTGTGAGACAGTGTCTTCTGCACATAGCAGGAAAGCTGTACCCATGAAATAACAATATAGTTGTTTAAACAGGACATGATCAGTGACACCACCAGGTGACATGCAAATGTAGATGTGAAAATTTCACAGGGCCCCATCCCTAGTCGAAGAGCTGTAAAAGGACTCTCTTGCATCTGTATGGAAGCATCATCACCTGTCAATAAATGCTGACGGTCTATTAGATGAGGACATAAACAGCAGGTGAGAGTTCTGTCAGGGAGAGGGCTAAACTCTGGGACATAGTGAGGGTGAAGATTCACCCCAGACATGGAGAAAGATGGACACATAAAACTTGAGGAGAGATAACCATGAACCACATCTCATGATGTAACTGTGAGCCACATGGCACATGTAAGATCGATAAACAGGTAATTAAGTTAGTAGATAGCCAGGAAAATGAGCTGAGGCTTATGGCCTGGGCATTTATTCATAAATATAAGGCCTTAAAGTCATTATTCTGGGAGCTGGGGTGCAGGAGAAAACATTCAGGGTTACAAAGAGCTACAGGGAATCAGTGGCTATGGTATAATGCAAAATCATTTCTCTCAAGGGATAGGTTCCTTTATAGGTTATCAAGTCTCAAGTGGCTAGCCCTAAACACATTCCCATATGAACAACACTAACTAGAGTTTTGTGTGTGTGGGTAGAAGTGTTTTGGGTAGCAGTAATTTAAAAAGATGCTGTGAATTTGAGAGGGAGTAGGAGGACATGGGAAATGTTGGAGGGGAAGGGACAAATGGAAGTAATATCAATGCTCTTGTATGAAATTCTCAAAAATATTTTTAAAGAGTACTGCTTGCCTAAAGTATTTATTTTTGTTTTGGAATTATAGTTTAAATTATTTTAAGTTATATTCAAGTCAAGAGACTTTTGGGGGGAATGCTCCTAATTCCTCTTAAAACCACACATAGGCAAGGCCAGCACTCTAACAGTGGGATCCTTTTTCAGTAAATTGTCCAGAATGGCCTTGAGCTTGTGACCCTCCTCCTAGTGGTTGAGATCACAATGCTTGAACCTCCAGGACCTGGGAGAACTTTGAATTTGATCTCCTTGTGTCTAGAATAGCACATTTGACTTCACAGTCCCCAATTTTGTCCTCTGCATTTCTTTTAACATTTATCTTTGATAACATTATATTAGTTTCTTTTCTCATTAAGTTTAAGGAAAGTAGCTGAGTGTGGTGGCAAATACCTTTGGGTGCCAAGCAGCACCAGGGAGGCAGAAGCAGGCTGATCTCTGCGTTGAAGACCAGCCTTGTCTACAGAATAAGTTCCAGGACAGCTAGGGGTACACAGAGAAACCCTGTCTCAAAACAAAAACAAAAACAAAAAAAAAAGAAAGCTTAAGGAACGGTCTCTTTGAGTCATGGTTTGAGGGTACAGCCCACCATGGTGGGAAGGCATGGTCACAAAACAGGAAAGAATACAACAATAGGTGGAAGCTGGCACTCAGTGTGCTTTTTCTTTGCTTGTTTGTTTTGTTGTTTTCTTCTTTTTAGTTTTAAAGGCAGAGTCTTTCTCAATAGCCCTGGCTCTTGCTGTCCTGGAACTCACTATTAGAGGGAGATGGCCTTGAACTAACAGATTCATCTGCCTCTACTTCCCAAGTGCTGGGATTAAAGATGTGTGCTATCAAGCCCAGTTTTCCTCCTCCTCCTCCTCTTCTTATTCTTATTCTTTTCATCTTCCTTTTCATCTTCCTTCTCCTTATTTTTCCTCCTCCTTTTTCTTCCTCTTTCTTCTACTAGTACATGTCCCCAGCCCATAGAATAATTACTAGCATATTCAGGGTAGGTTTTCTCTGCTCAGTCAAACCTCTTTGGAAACTTCCTCAGAAATTCATCCAAAACTGAGTCTCATAAGTAATTCGAAATCCTTTCAAGTTGCAAACCAATCAATAGAGACATACCACAATAGAGCAATATAACATGAAATATAATAGAGTCAAGATAATAAATCAGTTCAAATCACTCTTTCTGTACCTATGCTTACTACCTATTCTGCACCTCAGGCATGTTCCACCTGTTACCCATGATTCCAGTTATTTATGCATTGTCTTAATCTTGCGCAGCTGCAACTTCCTTGGGGATAAACTTCATTCGTTTTACATGATATTTGAACACTGACTTATATTGAAAGTAAATAACAAGTATTTGTTCAGGCGAAGTATAGGTCAATGGTAGAGCTTTTGCCTACCATGTTTGATCCCAAGAACCTACCAGCAAACCTGAAAAGCAGTTAGAACTTGGTAGACTAAATATAAACAATAAATAGAATTGTGATAGCTTAATAGATAATTAACATTACTAATGAAACAGACATGAGGTCACTTGGTTAAAAACATATTAGATGTAGTTATATCTGTCCTGATCCTAACAAATGAGCTTCATGTTGTAATGTCTTGGATGTTGTATCCTTATTGCTGTAACAAATACCTGAGAGAAGCAAATGGCGGAAGATACGCTGGTTAGAATGAAAATGGCCCCCACAGGCTCATATATTAAATACTTGGTCCCCAGTTGTTAGCCTGTCTTGAAAGGATTAGGAGGTGTGACTTTGTTGAAGATGGTAGAAAAGAAAGAAAATTTAAATTTTAAAAAATATATATTCTGTCATCATCATCAGACCCATGGAAACTTTTTTTGTATTTTCTACCACTATTTTATGAAAGAGGGAAAATGTACCATTATTACAATTACAAGTTCCCTGTGTGACCCTGTGTTCTGGGAAGGTCTGATTCTAATACCATTATAAGACCGGCAGTGAAAAGAGCTATAGTATCTGACCAGGGCGCAGTACCAACATAGACAGCACACTCCTGCCTCAAGGCACTTTCAACACATTAATAATTTGAAAATTACTTTAACTGCAGAAAACCAAGGATTTGCCTTCAAGGTCCTAATTGTATCACTTGATTAAATTAATATAAATGTTTCATAACCAGGAATTAAATTACTGCCTGAAGATTATAATAACAGTCTTCCTTACAGTGACAGGTTCTGACACTAAACACTCTTCTGAACAACTGATTCATACTGATGTACTTCATCCTCAAAACACACTCCTGGACAGGCAGCCATTACTGTTCTCAGGTGTGGTGGGACATGCTTTTTGCCCCAGCACTCAGAAGACAGAAGCAGGCAGATCTCTATACATTCAAAGCCAACCTGGTCTACAAAGAGAGTTCCAGGACATCCAGGGATATTACTCAGAGAAGCCCATGTTTCAAAAACAATAGCAACACAAAACAAAGAAGGAAAGACCACACTCAATCCAAACTCATATTTTAATTAAATTAATTTATTATTATTGCTAATAGGACTAAACAAGTCAAATCAAAGACATGTCATGCCAAAGAGGGCCAGAGGAAGGGTTTTTAATGGTGGGTATCACAATGATCTATCTTATTCTTTATGGAAAATGTAGCATTGTGAGAAAATTGCTTTATTCGCATCTTTCTCTCATTAAAGAAACAGTTTCATTCCCACTTTCACAGTTTACGTAAGGAGTAAACTGTCTCCCAGTCCCATAAGCAGGTTTACAAAAGCCACAGTAATCAGTTAATTACTGACTAGTGAGGGGTGTACTTTAATTGTTTGTTTTGACAGGATCTCATGTATGCCAGTTGCCCATGGAATGCAAAAAAGGGGGTCAGATACATTGAGTTACATGTGGTTGTGAACTGCCATATGGGTGCTGAAATGTGAATCTGATTCTTTTGGAAGAGTAGAGCTCTTAACCACTGGGGTCATCTCTCCCTCCCAGTATTACACTTTTGAAAGAGAAAAGTTAGAATTTCAGCATAAAATAAAACTCAAAAGGTCTTGAGAAAAATAGATACAAAATGACAAAACAAATGATCTATTTTGGCTCCGGTATGGTGGCTCATATCTATAAATTTACTATTAATCCCACAGGGTGAGAATTAGACCAATGTCGTGTGTGTGTGTGTGTGTGTGTGTGTGTGTGTGTGTGTGTGTGTGTGTGTGT
>OU015356.1:156998368-157037327 GCA_907164505.1 Acomys kempi
AGAGAGAGAGAGAGAGAGAGAGAGAGAGAGAGAGAGAGAGAGAGAGATATGTGCAGGTGTCTACAGAAGCCAAATGGGAACATTGAACTCCAGAAGTTGGAGTTATAGGTGGTTGTGAGCTGCTGTGTTTAGGAGGGAAGTCAATTGCTTTGCAAGAGAAATGGGTGCCTTTAACTATTGAATCATCTTTGAAACCCTGAAATGTATACATTTTTTCACCACTTAGGATGGCAAGGCCTAAAAACTTGAAATTCTACATCTCCGTGTCTGGTGTTAAAGCACTCATCAGATCTGCAGCTCCTTTCAGCTTTGTTGGCTGCAACACTCTTTTCTCCTTAAGCTGGTTCTACACCTTATCTGCACCTCTCCTTGGCAGGTGTCCCACAATCCTAGCATCTTCAACATCTTGGGTCTCCATCCCAATCCAGGCCTTGACTCTAAGTCCAGAACCATATGGCCCAAGTTGTTATGTCTTCTGCCTACTTAGAATGAACCTCGGTTCAGTTGATGAATTGCATTTCCATAAACATTGATTTTTGATGTTTTCCACCCAACTTAAGCTTTGCTTTTCTTTCTTTCTTTCTTTCTTTCTTTCTTCCTTCCTTCCTTCCTTTCTTCCTTCCTTTCCTTTCTTTCTTTCTTCCTTCCTTTCTTCCTTCCCTTTCTTTCTTCCTTCCTTTCTTCCTTCCCTCCCTTTCTTTCTTTCTTTCTTTCTTTCTTTCTTTCTTTCTTTCTTTCTTTCTTTCTTTCTGAGACAGTGTTTCTCTGTGTAGCAGCTCTGGGTGTCCTGGAACTCACTCTGTAGACCCCAGCCTAGCCTCAAACTCACAGAGATCCACATGCCTCTGCTTCCCAAGTGCTGGGATTAAAGGTGTGTTCCACCACCACCCAGCAAGCTTTTCATTAATTCCTTCTTACAAATTGGAAATAGCTGGGTGGGGTCTTGCTGGAAGTAACTAGGTCATTTATTCCATTTAGCATCAGTCTTTTCTTTAAACTGTTCATCTCCTTGAGCACAGACCTTATCTTCACTACACTTCTTTTTTTGTTTTGTTTTGGTTTGATTTTGGTTTTTTTGAGACAGAGTTTCTCTGTATAGCCTTGGATGTATTGGACTCTCTTGGTAGACCAGGCTGGTCTTCAACTCACAGATATCTACCTGCCCCTGTCTCCTGAGTGCTGGTGTTAAAGGCGTGTGCCACCACACCCAGCTTTCACAACATTTCTTGATGCTCCTTTTCCCCTCAAACTGGACATTTTGTGTTTCCCTTTGTCTCACTTGCTCATTTTCACTGGAAATGCATAGACTTGTTCACTAATAACAACATGACAGACAATAATAGACTGTCTTGAAATCTCTGGAAAAGACATTAATTCAAAATGTTTCAATTTAGTCTCAAGCAGAGATTTACGGTAGGGCAAAAAGCCACATTCTTTGCCAGGCTATCTTGAGCTTGGCTCCCAAGCCACATCATCACCCTCAGCATCATTGGCTTCCATACTCCTGTTATGATGGTCTGGTAAGCTCAGCTTAAAGCACTCAGCCACTTTTTAGTCCTAAGTCTCAAAGTCTTCCACATTTCACCAATAAACTGCATGGTCAAGTTTGTCAATAATATAATATGCCAGACCCTGGTACCAAATTTTGTCTTAGGCATGATCAAAAAAGAGTTGGGGTAGGGGAAACCACAACCAGAATATATTATACAAAAAACTCTGTTTTCAATTTAAAAAATCAAATACTTTTAAAAGATGTATTTATTTGTGTATTTAATGTACATGAGTGCTCTGTCTTCATGCATTCCTAAAGAGGGCATCAGATCCCATAAAAGATGGTTGCAAGCCACCATGTAGGTGCTGGGAATTGAACTCAGGACCTCTGGAGGAGCATTCCAATGCTCTTAATTCCTAAGCCTCCAGTCCTGATTTCAACAAAATTTTAAAAATTGTAAAAATAAACTTGTCATCCTAAGTGGTGGAAAAATGTATACATTTCAGGGTTTCAAAGATGATTCAGTAGTTAAAGGCACCCATTTCTCTTGCAAAGCAATTGACTTCCCTCCTAAACACAGCAGCTCACAACCACCTATAACTCCAACTTCTGGAGTTCAGTGTTCCCATTTGGCTTCTGGCTTCTGTAGGTAGACACCTGCACATATTCATTCATTCTCTCTCTCTCTCTCTCTCTCTCTCTCTCTCTCTCTCTCTCTCTCCCTCCCTCCCTCCCTCCCTCCCTCCCTCCCCCCTCTCTGTACACACACACACACACACACACACACACACACACACACACACACGTTTAAATTTGGTTCCATGTTTGTAAAAGTCAGAAACAAAATAAGAACTCCAAAACTATTTAAGTGAGGGTTTGCCAAGCTTCCTGTAATAGTTCAGGGAATAAATACTCAGACTCTGATAGTCATATAAACTCTGTTCTAAGCAAGTTCTGCTTTTGTACCATGAAAGCATCTATAGAACATACTCAGAGGGGACAATTTAGCTCTATTGCAGCACAGTATTATTTACAAAGGCTGTTTGTGATCCAAGTGTCATGATGTATTCTTGTAATCCTATCACTCAGAAGGCTTAGGTGGGAGGAGCAGCCTTTTCAGTGCAGCTTGGGGTACATAGGAAGACACAGTCCGAAAACAAACAACAGGTGTTGGGAAGATGGATCAGGTGGTAAAGTGATTTCAGTATAAGTATGAAGACATGGATTCAGATCCCGAGCACATATGGAAAAATCCGGCATGTGTCTTTAATCCCAACTTTGAAAAGAGTGAGGTCTAGCTTCAGGGAGAGACTTTTTCTCCAAAAAGAAGGTGGAGAGTGATTGAAGAAGACACCTATTATAAACCTCTAGACCTGCATTTGGTTCTCATCTCTCATATACTGGCTCAAACATGTGTAACTTCAGTTCTAGGGAATCTAGCCTCCTTCTCTGGCCTCCAAACACTAATGCATAAAGAAGTAACTTTAAAAAAGCATTTAACACTGGCTATGGTAGTACAGTTCCAGCACATCAGAGGCAGGAATATCTTTGTGAGTTCAAGAACATCCTAGTCTACATAGACAGCTTCAGGAAATCCAGGACTACATAGACAAACCCTGTCTAAACAAACAAATAAACAAAACAGTAGTTTTGTTGTAGAGGTTCCTGGCCCTTATTTTAAGAAATGACAAGATAATCTAAGTAAATCTACAATTATCCACAGTACATCTACTAAAATATGTAATATTTATTTCCAGAAGTGTATTATGTAGCCTACTTGCAAGCTCAAGATCTTTCTGCTTCAGCTCTCTGAGTCCTTGGAACACAGACCTGTGACATTACAAAAAATAAAAGGAAATGCTTCACCCTCTGTTTTACTGTCACTAGTAAAATATTTGTAAATCTTGAAGAGAATTTTTTTTTAATTTTATTAATTTATTCAGATTACTTCCTTTGTTATCCTCTCACTTTTATCTTCCCATCCCTCCCTCTTTCACCCTTTTCCCCTCCTCTAGGTCTGTGACAGAAGGGGACCTCTTTCCCACGATATGGTCACAACTAATCAGGTCTCATCTTGGTAGCCTGCTTATCCTTTCTCTAAGTGCCACCAGGCCTCCCCATCAAGGGGAAGTGGTCAAATATGGGGTACCAGAGTTCATGTCAGAGTCAGTCCCCATTCTCCACACAACTGTGGAGAATGTCCTGCCCATTGGCTAGATCTGAGTAGGGGCTCAATATTTACTACATGCATTGTCCTTGATTGATGCAGTAGGTTGAGCAGACCCCCCTGGGTTCAGATCCTCCCATCATGATGTTTTCCTTGTAGATTTCTAGGACCCTCTGAGTCCTTCTATTTCCCCATTCTCCTGTATTTCCCTCACCTAGAGTCCCAATAGAAAGTCCTCGCATCTATCCCAATCTCCTGGTAAGTGAAGACTTTCATTGGACATTCCTTTTGGGCTGGTGTCCAATTATAAGTGATTATATACCATGTGAGTCTTCCTGGATATGCATTTAACTCACTCAGGATGATCATTTTTAGTTCCATCCATTTGCCCATAAATTTCAGGATTTCCTTGTTTTTAATAGCTGAGTAGTATTTCGTAGTGTAAATGTACCACAGTTTCTTTATCCATTCTTTGGCTGGAGGACATTTAGATTGTTTCCAGGTTCTGGCTATTACGGCTTCTATGAACATGGCTTAGTATAATGTCCTTTTTGTGTGGTGGAGCATCTTCTGGGTATATTCCAAGGAGTGGGATAGCTGGGTCTTGAGGAAGCCCTATTCCTAGTTTTCTGAGAAAGTTCCAGATTGATTTCCAAAATGGTTGTACAAGTTTGCATTCCCACCAGCAATGAAGGAGTGTTCCCCTTTCTCCACATCCTCGCCAGCATGTGGTGTCACTTGAGTTTTTGATCTTAGCCATTCTGATGGGTGTAAAATGGAATTTCAGAGTCATTTTGATTTGCATTTCTCTGATGACTAAGGATGTTGAACATTTCTTAAAGTGTTTCTCAGCCATTCGTTATTCCTCTGTTGAGAATTCTCTGTTTAATTCTGAGCCTCATTTCTTAATTGGGTTATTTGGTTTGGTGGTGTTTAATTTCTTGAGCTCTTTATATATATTTTGGATATTAGACCTTTGTAAGATGTGGGGTTGGTAAAGATCTTTTCCCAGTCGGTAGGCTGTTGCTTTGCTCTGTTGACAGTGTCTTCTGCCTTTACAGAAGCTTCTTGGCCTCATTAGGTCCCATTTATTAATTGTTTACCTTAAGGCCTGGGCTGTTGGAGTTCAGTTCAGGAAGTTGTCTCCTATGCCAATGCATTCCAGACTCTTCCCTGATTTTTCTTCTAACAGATTTAGTGTTTCTGGTTTTATGTTGAGATCTTTAATGCACTTGGACTTGAGTTTTGTGCATGGTGATAAATATGGGTCTACTTGTATTTTTCTACATGTAGACATCCAGTTAGACCAGCACCATTTGCTGAAGATGCTATCCTTTTTCTATTGAATATATTTGGCTTCTTTGTCAAAAATCAAGTGTCCAAATGTGTGTGGATTCATTTCTGGGTCTTCAATTCAATTCCACTGCTTAACCAGTCTGTTGCTATGCCAGTACCATGCTGTTTTAATTACTGTTGCTCTATAGTACAGCTTGAGATCAAGAATGGAGATTACTCTAGCGGATCTTTTATTGTATAGGATTGCTTTAGCTATTCTGGGTTTTTTGTTTTTTCATATGAAATTGAAAATTGATCTTTCAATGTCTGTAAAAAAATTGTGTAGATGTTTTGATAGGGATTACTTTAAATCTCTAAATTGCCTTTGGTAAGATGGCCATTTTTACTATGTTAATTCTCCCAATCCACGAACAAGGGACATCTTTCAATCTTCTGATGTCTTCTTCAGAGCTTTAAATTTTTTTCAAACAAGTTTTTAATTTGCTTGGCTAAAGTTATTCCTGGATACCTTATATTGCTTGTGGTTATTGTGAAGGGTGTAGTTCCCCTAATTTCTTTCTCTGCATATTTGTCATTTGTATACAGGAAGGCTATTGATTTTTTTTTTTTAGTTAATTTTGTATCCAGTCACTTTGATTAAGGTGTTTATGAGCTGTAGGAGTTCTCTGGTGGATTTTTTTGGGTCACTTAGGTACACTGTCATAGAGTATGCAAATAGGGATAATTTGACTTCCTCCTATGCCATTTGTATACCCTTGATCTCTTTTTGTTGTCTTATTACTCTGGCTAGAACTATATTGAAGCGATATGGAAAAAGTGGGCAGCCTTGTCTGGTCCCAATTTTTAGAGGAATTTCCTTGAGTTTTTCTCCATTTAATTTGATGCTGGCTATTGGTTTGCCGTTTATAGCCTTTATTATGTTTAAATATGTGCCTTGTATCCCTGATCTCTCCAAAACTTTAAACATGAATGGGTGTTGGATTTGTCAAATTGTTTATCGGCATCTACGGAGATGATCATGTGGTGTGTATGTATGTATGTATATATATATATATATATATATATATATATATATATATATATATATTATTACATTGATGGTTTTCCATATATTGAACCATCCTTGCATGCCTGGGATGAAGCGTACTGTCATGGTGAATGATAACTTTGATGTGTTCTTGGAGTCAGTTTGCTAGTATTTTATTGAGTATTTTTGCATCAATGTTCATAAGAGAAATTGGTCTGAAATTCTGTTTCTTTGTTGGGTCTTTGTGAGGTCTAGGTATCAAGGTGACTGTGGCCTTATAGAAGGAGTTTGGTAATGTTCCATCCATTTCTATTTTGTGGAGTAGCTTGAAAAATATTGGTATTAGTTCTTTGAAGGTCTGATAGAATTCTGCACTAAAACCATCTGGCCCTGGACACTTTTAGTTGGGAGACTATTAATAACCACTTCTATTTCTGTAGGAGAAATTGGACTATTTAATTTGTTTATCTGATCTTGATTCAATTTTGGCAAGTGGAAACAATCAAGAAAGTTGTCCACTTCCCTTAGATTTTTCGGATTTTGTGGCATAGAAGCCTCTGAAGTAGGACCTTATGTTTCTTGTATTTCTTCAGTGCCTGCTGTCATATCTCCCTTTTCATTTCTGATTTAGTTGATTTGGATAGTGTTGCTCTGCTTTTAGTTAGTTTGGCTAATGGTGTATCTATCTTGTTGATTTTCTCGAAGAACCAGATCCTGGTTTTGTTGATTCTTTGAATTGTTCTCTTTGTTTCTAATTCATTGATGTCAGCCCTGAGTTTGGTTATTTTCAGCCATCTCCTCCTTTTGGGTGTTTCTGCTTCTTTTTTTTTCTCTAGGGCTTCCAGATGTGTTATTAAGTTACCTATATGAGACGTTTCCAGTTTCTTTATGAAGGCACTTAGTGCTATCAATTTTCCTCTTAGCACTGCTTTCAATGTGTCCCATACATTTGTGTATGTTGTTCCTTCATTTTCACTGAATTTTAGGAAGTCCTTAATTTCTTTCTTTATTTCTTCCCTGACCCACTTGTCATTATGTAGAGTTGTTTAGTTGCCATGCGTGTGTAAGCTTTTTGTTGTTTCTGCTGTTGTTGAAGTCCAGCTTTAGTCCATGGTGATCTGATAGGATACAAGGTATTATTTCAATCTTCTTGTATCTTTTGAGGCTTGTCTATGACCTCTGATATGATCAATTTTGTAGAAGATTCCATGAGGTGCTAAGAAGAAGGTATAATCTTTCATATTTGGGTGAAAAGTTCTGTAGATATCTGTTAGATTAATTTGATTCATGACATTGGTTAATGCCATTGTTTCTTGATTTATTTTCTGTTTTGCTTACCTATCCTTTGGTGAAAGTGGGTTGTTGAAGTCTCCCACTATTAATGTGTGTGGATCGATGTGTGGTTTAAGCTTTGTTAATAGTTCTTTTACAAATGTGGGTGCCCTTGTATTTGGAGAATTGATTTTCAGAATTGTGATGTCATCTTGGTTGACTTTAACTTTGATGAGTATAAAGTGTTCTTCCTCATCTCTTTTGATTAATTTTTGGTTTAAAGTCTATTTTATTAGATATTAAAATGGAATGGGAGTACCTTTTTCTAGCCTTTTACTCTGAGGTAATGTCTGTCCTTGTGGCTGAGATGTGTTTCTTGGATGTAGAAGAATGGTGTGTCTTGTTTATGCATCCGTTCAGTTAATATTTGTCTTTTTGATGGAAAATTGAGACAATTGATGTTGAGAGATATCAGTGACCAGTGACTGTTAAGTCCCTTGATTTTGATGTTGGTTGCAGGAGAGTGTTTGGTTATGTTTTTGCGATGGTGTAGTTATATATTTACCATGTAATTTTGGGTGTAGGTTGTCACTTTGGGTTGGAGTTTTCCTTCTAGTAACTTCTGTAAGGCCAAATTTGTGGTTAGGTACTGTTTGAGTTTGTTTTTATCATGGAGTATCTTGTTTTCTCCATTGATGGTTATTGAAAGTTTCACTGGGCATGTTAATCTGGCCTGGCATCTGTGGAGAATTGTTTCTTGATGGATCTGGCAGCATGATCCTATAGTTCCAGAACTTTGGAAGTGGAAGCAAGAACATTTCAGTGACTTTGATGCCAGTATGGACTACATGATACCCTGTCTCAAACCCAATATATATATATGTGGGGGTGGGTGGGTGTAATATATATATAAATATAAAAATCAGGCTTTGGTGATGAACTTCTATAGTTCCAGAATTTGACTGACAGACTGAGGCAGGAAGAATTCCACAAATTTGGTGTTAGCCTGGGCTTCTTGGTGAGGTCAAAGCAAGTCTTGGAGTCTCTATCTCAAATGCAATTAAATGATGCCTGGGAATAATGGCACATATCTTTAATTCCAGCAGGTGGGAGGCAAGAGGATCTCTGAGTTTGGAGCCAGCCCAATTTAAATATCAAGTTCCAGATTATCTAGAGTTTACATGGTGAGAATATTTTTCAGAAAAATTGTTTATGATACTCCACATGTTCAGTGACTGTCTCTGTCTCTCTCTGTGTCTCTGTCTCTGTCTCTCTGTCTCTGTCTCTCTGTCTCTCTGTCTCTCTCTCTCTCTCTCTCTCTCTCTCTCTCTCTCTCTCTGGGACTGGAGACATAGTTTAGAGGATATAGGTATATACTACTCTTGCAGAGGACCTCAGCTCTTTCTAAGACCAATGTTAAGCAGTACACAACTGCCAATAACTCTAGCTCCAGGGGATTCACTGCACTCTTCTGTCCTCTGTGGGCATCTGACCTCATATGCACAACACACACACACACACACACACACACACACACACGCACGCACATATACACATATACATAAGTAAAATTAAAATAAGTCATTAATAACAATAAAAGCAGAAGAGTATTATTGGCACAAGCCATTAAGGGACTATTACACAGACTCATTATTCAGAGGTGGAGCAAGCACAATGTAAAAAGGTTACAACTTTTCATAAGTCTCCTAGAATAGCAGTGTTGCATACTGCTCAGCTTAAGTAGTATGATTATGATCTTTGTAATCACAAAAATATAACAGCACAAACAGAAAGTGCAGTACCTGGGAGAACAATCTGTGCCTCACCTGGGCAGCACTGTAGAGCTGGCCCTGAACTTGAGTGTAGTGGGTGAGAGGGCCCCAAGGGAGTGTGTTAATGCCCGGCTGGTGCTCTGGTGAGGGTCCAGGGTAGATTCACTCTGGGGTTGGATTGCGGGTGCCCTTCTTGTTCACTTTATCTCTTGGGTGGCCAGAGCTGATGGCTCAGGCAACCGATCAGGACTGAAAGAAGAAAAAGGAAGGAAAGGGAAAAAGAGCCCAAGGTTTCTTCTCTAGGGACTGGCTGTATCGCGGCTGAGGAGAACTTAAACTGACCACCTTTTTTCCTATGGCTGAGGCTGTAAAAGCGGCTTCTGGCTAGAAATTGCATGGGGTCGTAAAGGGAGGCCTTTGATCTGTAGATAGGCCTCTTTACGGAGATCTCCAATAAGTTGGTGTAAACGTAGGCTTATTAGCTGTAGAAGGCTGATGGCCCTGAGTCTGCTAACTTATTTGCGAATCTACAGAGAAATAAGTAAGAGAGAGATAGAAAATAAACCACTCACACACATACATTCAAGAGAAGAGGACCAGGAGAAAAGGTGGATGAAGTCAGGTGTCTTAACTTCAACTGAAGTTGAGCTGCTCCATTTTTTCTCCTCTGTTCTCCCGCTCTCTCCTTTCTCTCTCTCTCCTCTTTCTCTCCTCTTTCTCTCTCCTTTTCTCCTCCTCGTTTATTGTAGAAGACCATACTTATACTTCTGAGAACAGGGAATTACCTCATAGTCAAAACAGTACCACTAATCACAAAACAGATGAATTCTAAAATACAACAGGTTACATGTTTTAAATCTAAACATTTCTTATCTATGTATCCATAACATAAGTTCATGGTGAGTTCAGAATGACGAAGATTGACAGGGTCTAAGGTTAATAGGAACAGAAACTTACAAGAGTATACAACTTATCAGTTAGGACGGACCTGACTATACATTATCCAGCTATCTCTTAGTTCATTAATGAGCTCAGGACAATAATTTTGTCTGTCTTTCATTCTAAGAAACAGAGTAAATTCGACATCTCTAGGTAACTTCATTCCACATAGGTTCACATGGAGTTTAAACAAAGTTGGCTATATTTATGGTCAAATACCAGGATTCATGGTGCCATCTGCGGTGGAGGCTTATCTGAAGCCACAAATCTGCTGGTAGGCTATCCTAGTGAGGCATTTGGAGGTCCACAAAGGTATTTATTGCAGCCATAAACTAACTTTAACTTTTACAACTATTTGAGCCAAATCAGGAATTCCATAATCAGGGATTAATTCATCTGGATAACAAAAAGTACATCTTCAATAAGATCCTCTAGGAAAGTTTGCTCAATCAGAGCTGGTCAGTACCCAGAAAATAACAATTCACACCAATGCCAGATGTATTTATTTTTGGTTTTTCGAGACAGGGTTTCTCTGTGTAATCTTGGCTATCCTGGACTCGCTTTGTAGACCGGGCTGGCCGTGAATGTAGTCCTGGCTGTCCTGGACTCACTTTGTAGACCAAGCTGGCCTTAGACTCACAGTGATTCACCTGCCTCTGCCTCCCTGGGTGCTGGGATTAAAGGCACGGGCCACCGTGCCCAGCTCTAATGCCAGATTTCAGAGAGATGCAGCAGTGCACAATTGACAGGGTAGTCAGAGGTTGGAAGCAATTCTGGGGCACATCACGATACAGACCTTGCAAATATCGGATCACTTCCAGAGATCTCTCATGCCTCCTAGACTTTCCCAAATCAATGGCTCCTGACAGCATGTTAGAGGCTGGAAGTAGTTTTGGGGTACATCATGGTATAAGACCTTGCAAACACCAGATCACCTCCTAGACAGCCCACATGCCTAGTGAGCCCCCTCAACAGGGCGGCTCTTGGCAGGAGTGAAGGTGGGAGCTCCAGCACTGTCTTTTGTCTGTTGTGCAGAGGCATGATGAAAGAAAGATGCCCTTTCTCCTCCCTTATCTCTCTCTACCTCTGGCAGGTGGGTGATCCATCCCTGAGGACATGAGAGCAGGTGAGCTGTCCTAGCGTCTCACCTGCTGCAACACTTACCTGGAGCCCTGCACCTTACCTGGATAGCATAGTAGAGCTGGCCCTGATGGCATGGGCATGGATTATCAGGGTCTGAGGCTTGCAGAGGGAAGACACCAGATTCAAATAATATCTAAAATAAAGAGTGCTTATTCTGGAGACAGAACCTGCATGCAGTGGTCAACTATCCATACAAAATGGTGATGACCACAAGGAGGTACTAGCAGGTTCTTTTAAAGACTTCTATCTAGGGCTATGTGACCCTAAATGTGATTGGATGGTGCTCATCGGGGCTACGTGACTCCAGTTGGGATTGGCTGGTGCCTGCGGACAGTGGCTCTTGCCATGAAGGCTACAATGACTCTAGGTATGGGCCTTATAGCAATGACTGATCCTCTCATTCCCCACTCCAGTATTGTTCCATCTCAGATCCTTGAGTGAGGTTTGGATTTTAACACTATGAGTTGAACAGTAGAGATCCAATTGGGCTCACTTTGTCCCTTCATTTTCCCTCCTTGTCTTTATGTACCAGAATCAAATCTTTTATGTTATGTTATAACTTCAGTACAGTATACAAGGGATTACATTGTGGTCTCAAATCCATAAGTATGACAGCTTTGATGCTGTCTTGGACAAATACGAAATAAAGTCTGTCATGTATGGGGCACAGAGCATGGACAGGAGAAACAGAACTAAATGTGGGAATCAGGAATTGAGGAAGGTGAGTGAATGTCTACAGAGCCCACACAGAATCCATGAACCAGACTCCAGAGACCAGACTCAAAAGGTGCAGACCTAACTTTATCGTCCAGTGTAGAGGCTAATCAAACCATCCCATGGTAGCCTCAAGCACCAAAATCAATCAATCAGTTGCACCTTATGGTGCATCTATAAGGAACTGTGGGGAAGGGAAGGCAGGAAGTAGTCACCACACTAGCCTCGGATTCATTTTGAGACTTCACTATTATTCTAGGAGTCTATAGTAGGTCAACACTATATGTGTGTGTAGAGGATCAGGAGCATTCAAGGGGTTTTAGGAGACACCAATGCTTCACTTACCATTCTCTATGGAAGCCCAAAAGGCTTATCTCAACACTCCTAACAATTAGGAGCCCGTTTTCTGGTTATGTCAATAGGTAGCCATTTGTCCCTTTGAAGGAACCCTCTCCCAAGGACCCTAGACCCTCCGAAGACCCCAGTTTGCTTGACTAGTGCAACTCCATGACAGGCTTCAGGTTTTCACTCTGCCCAACTAGGCAAAGTTTCTAACAATTTCAGGAGAAAAAACCACAAAATGAACCTGACCTTACATTCCTTATGTGTTCACCTAACAACAGCCAATCAGCTCACTCTTGGAAAGCACTCAGAGTCTAAATATACTTTTGCTGACCAAACTGACCATTGGTGGTTTATCATACAGTTACAAGCCACGTAGGAAATGACAGGTTTGCCTGTCTAAATGTCATCCAATCATATCTCAAAAAACAAAGAAAAAACAAAAATCTAAAACATCTCTTTATCTAAAAACCTATAAACCCCTGCATTTTTTTGGAGACAGGGTTTCTGTGTGTATATCCTTGGCTGTCCTGTACTCACTTTGTAGACCAGGCTGGCCTCAAACTCACAGGAATCCATTTGCCTCTGCCTCTCTAGTGCTGGGATTAAACCCGCTACCCCTGCATTTTCTAAGGTCAGAGCTCTCAACTCTAACCACTGGGTATGTGAATGTTGTGACTCACTGCTTGAGCTTGAATAAACAAACCTTTTGTACTTGCATTGGAGAAAGCTTCTGAGTTGTCTCTGGGGGTCTTGAGATAAGGCATTATCGCACAACACCTTATGCCAGAGTGTTTCCTTTCACTTAACATTTCAACCTGTTAGGTGGGACAATGTACAACACATTCTCTTCTGTAACTACTGCTGTAACTCTGCTGTTATCAGGGCCCAGGAAGCCTGAAAGGATAATCAAAGGCTAGGCAATGATCCAATTGAAGAGACAGGGATATATTGGACATAAGGGCTGTAGAGAGGTCTTAAGATTCCTTTTGACTCCCTTTTCTTTTCTTTTCTCTCCCCCTCCTTTCTTCTCTCTGTCCCTGCTCTCTTTTTCTTTCTTTCTTTCTTTCTTTCTTTCTTTCTTTCATTTTGAGGAAGGGGCTCAATGTGTGCTCCTGGGTGGTCTACATTCACTCCCATGATTACTGGTCATTTTTGTAATGGTAGCAAGGTATTTAGTTGTGTTTCTGTTACTAAGTATTTTTATGACTTTATTTACAGATTTTTTTCCTGTGAGTAATAGAAAGAGAAGACTTGGTGTGGAGAGCAAGAAGATAAACATGTGAATTTAGCATAGTTAGTATAACAAGTTGTGGTTTATTATGTTGAAGATGATTAAAAAGGCTCACACCCTACTAAGCCTATGTCTTGAGTGTGTGACTTATCTTACAAGGACAGGTCCAGTCTCTAACAGAAACATTTGATTGGAGGATCAGGATCCTGGTGGAGACGTTCCAGATGAGTAGAGCATTGTTCTTGGACTCTGCTTATCATGGGGTTCTAGAACTCTTACTTTGTCTTGGCTGAGTCTGGCCATTGACTCTGCCTGTATCTAGGTTTGTTCATTTTAGGTAGGATTTTGTCTTTGGGAGAAACGAGGACATTTTGTCCAGTGGCTATTTTGTCACACCCAAAGTCATCTCTATAAGGAGGTTTAAAAAAATTCTTATTATCTTTTTTATGGAGGCTGGGTGCTGTCAGGAGTTAACTTATGTTATTGTCAAAGAATCCTTAAAATAGTAAAAATATTTTAAAATGTCATATTCTGTAGGTCTCTGAGGTTTTTGAAGACATTATTTAACTATTTTATCATATTTATCTAGAGAATCATACCTGTTAAACCTAGTATGTATATTTTTATATTTGACATGAGTATGAATTAACAATTGACTTGTATTACTTAATTATCCTAAACAGCCTACAATCACATTTTCAGAGTATTGGAAGTAAACCATGTATTAGTTGTATATGTACAATATCTCATATCAGAGTAGAAATATAAAGAATACTTTAATGTATCAAAATTAAACTAATTTTGCATCAATACACAAAATTTTATGTTAATGAATCCAAATCAACCTTATTTGTCAGTAACAATTAACGCCTTAAATTGAGGAGTAGATTATATGATTTTGTCATATCATCCCTACTTTGTTTTTTAAAATTATCTGTATTAGTAGTATTATCAGTATGTCTGGGGCAGGACTTAAACTACTTTTCATAATGGGGCAGGTATAGGATCCCTGTCTCAATCCCATATCATTTGTTTTTACCAATTTTTATCAAGCTACTTCTCATCTATAATCTTAAATATTTGTTAATGTTTTTCATCTGGGCCGAATTCCCCATCTATGCCAGCATATGTTTTTCCTCCATCTAACCCATGGTGGCCTTCTCCTCTTCAGGTCTTTCTCCTTCTTCCTCCTGGTGGTCTTTCTTCTTTTCAAAATTCCTCTCTATTCTAGCTCCACCTATTTCCTTAGATCTGCCTAGGAGGAATGGCTCTTTATTAAACAAAAGGTAGGTCGCAGAGTTAACAAACTGTAATTAACATCAAAATACATCAGGCCATCCCCCAACAGTCTTGCTGTGAGCTGAGCCCTTTGAGTAAAGCTTGGTTTGTGTTTTGGTGAGAGGTTGACAGGAATGTGAGGCTCTTTGATTTGGAAATTTTTCCTGAGACACTGGATGTTTCCTGGGCCCTCATGCAGGCTGCATAGGCACAGGCATGCACAGTGCACTAGCACTCTTCTTTCTGACAAGTCCAGTCTCATAGAAGAGCAACTGGCTGCAGGCCTCTGGGCTCCCTGTGCCCGCTTTCATGCTCATTCATAGTACTGAGACATGGGACACAGAAAGGAGTGGAAGCAAAACTAAAGTTTGCCTGTGTGCCTTGTGCCCTAACACCTTAATGGAAGGAAGAGGCCAACCTTTCCTTAAAGCCACTACAGACCTGGAGCTACTGAAATCTAGTTGTGGAAGAAAAGAGAACCTCAGCACAGCTGTGCTTTCTAAGAGGTAGAAATAGCTTTAGCTTCTCCTGCCTCTTCTGTCCTTTAATGTGAAACATGCAGCTTAAAAAGTTTCAAAGCAGTATTTATGCAAAAGCAATGTCTAAGAAAAATGTGCAGAAGCAGGAAACTGTAAGGCAGACCATGAGAGAACAATGCCATCAGAAGCAGAAAATTGCAGAGTAGACCAGGACTGAACAGTTACATCAGTAGCAGGAAAGGTCAAGTTACATCAGGGGAGGACAGAGCTGTGCATATCCCAGATGTCTGAACTGGAGCAAAAGATCCATAAGATACTGTAGCAAACACATCAGATGGCTCAGAAGAAAGATGGACTCAACACCTGAACAAATGTTACAGCAAAGGAACTAAAGACGGTGCTCATTGTTCTCCCTGGTGGTGGCTGCATATGTAAAGTTATCACTATAATAATTACTGAGCAAAATTCCTCCCAAGATCACAGACACACTTCTGCTTAGCTTTCTGATAACCAAGTTATATGTGAGAATGACCCAAACAGCTTACATGTACTAGGCATGTGTTCTGCTACTGCGCTCATGTCTACCCTCTTTTTTGTGTGTGCGTGTGTTTTTATATTAGAGCTCAGGGTAGTTTGCCCAGGCTAGCCTCAAAAGTATGAGCTCCCTGCCTGGTGCTCTCAATTATCTTCTGCCAGCCCTGAAGTCTGTCCCTGGAGATCTTGGACATAGAAGTGGCCAGCTTGGAGAAATACTAGCCAGCAAGGCTGCACGAGTCTTCAGAGACTTTAAGTTTTTTCATACAAGTCTTTGACTTGTTTGGGTAGAGTTACAACAAGATTATTGTGAAGGATATTGTTTCTCTTTTCTTTCTCAGCTTGTTTGTTTTTTTTAAAATAAAGGAGGAATACTGATTTCTTATTTGTTTATTTTTTAATTTTTTTCCTTTTAAAAAATTTATTCAGATTACATCTCAATTTTTATCCCCTTGCTTGTCTCTTCCCGTTCCTCCCTCTCTCCCTCTTTTAGCCTGTTCCCATTCCCTAGGTCTGTGAGAGAAGGGGACATCCTCCCCCACCATGCAGAAACAATCATATCTGCACAGTGTCTCTGCACTGAACAGTAAATGTGTTCACCAATGAACACTATTATGATCATGAGCTCATAAATTTAAAATGCTGGTGTCATTTTCCTAAAACAGGTGGAATTTATACAGAGGGAGTAAAAGTCCCTTAGGGACATTGCTACCAATTGATATTATTTATCTATCTTGGCACTTAATGTGTGTGTATGGTGACAGTTATTGGTGCAATCTAGGCTGGGATTTTAATTTTTCTCCTTATCATTGTGGGAGTCAAGTTGACATGAAAGTGCCTTAAGGTAGAGGGGATTGCAGGGCCCCACTGTACTCAAGTGGGAGGTGTGGTTCAGGCTTCAGTAACCGAGCAGCTGGCCTATGCTCTGGTAGATTTCTAAGTGGTGTGACTCCATAGAACACCATGAATACCACATTCCCTGTCCTTATCAGTATATTGAAAGGCAAGCTGTTGTTCGAGGTAACTGTAGGACCTAAGACTCCAACAGCAGAGATGAACATCCTTCAATCAGGCAGAGTTACAAGAAGGCTTTCTTCAGGGTCATATTCTGAAATGCAAATGTGCCTGGAGAAGGCAATAAGTAAACACTGCCATGTCACAAGGTAAATTGGTAGCCAATGGCAACTGAAAGTGTTGGATCCTCACGCCCAACTCGGGAAGGGGGTTGCCGTGAGAGACCACAAGAGGCACAACACACTGATGCAAAAAGCAAAGGTTTATTGCTGATGTGCCAGGGTCCCTCAGCACTCGAGAGGCCAAGGACCCCCAGTGACTGTTACAGGCTAGTTTTAAAGGCTAAAACGGCAGAGCAGGTGGGGTTGCTTATCAAGTTATACCATATGGACATTAGGACTTCTGTCGTTTGGAGACCTCTTGTGGGGACTTGGGTGTGGGTCCCTAGGGTGGTTACTGGAAACCGTATGGGCCCTCTGATATTTGGGAGCTCGCATGTAGCTATTCTGGGAAATAGGATGGAACTCCTGAGACTAGCAGTAACGAGAACTGGGAGAAGCCTCTGGTAGACAGGGCAAACAAGCATCTTACATTTTATAATTTTACAGTTTCTCATTCCCTCCTCTTGTTGTATCTGGCCTCAATCTTGAGGATCTTGTTTAAGGGCTTGGTACTGTTGGGTCAGGATTAAGGCCTGAGTGACGTTAAGTCGATCTCTGATAAAAGCCATTAGGCGGTTTAAGAGGCAAGGGCCAAAGGTGAGTATGAGCAGGAGCAGGGGTCCAATGATAGATGATATCAGGGTGGAGTACCAAGGGGACTGACTGTACCATGTTTCAAACCATCCCTGGTTGGCTTCCCGTTCTCGTTGCCACCTGTCAAGGTGCCCTCGAAGCTTGGTCATGGAATCTCTAACTACCCCCGAATGATCCACATAAAAACAACACTGTTCTTTTAAAGCTGCGCATAAACCTCCTTCTTTGAGAAACACCAGTTCTAGCCCACTTCTATTTTGTAGGACCACCTCAGATAGAGACGTAAGGGACTCTTCTAACTTGGTGATGGACCGCTGTATGGCACGGAGGTCCTCGTCTATAGCTATTCTAAGCATGTTAAATTGTTGGGTCCCTTGTATTAAGGCTGCCGTCCCTGTTCCCACTCCTGCTGCAACCCCCAAGTTTAACATGACAGCCAGAGTCAGAGTGACTGGCTCTCTCCGAAAGCGGGAGGGGCGTGTATCCTCGTAGTTGGCCTCGAAAGCCGGGGCAGTCTGATAATAAATTCTGGGGACAAGCTGGACTAGCACACAATAGTGGGTTGCAGCAAATATGGCAGTGGAGACACAAGGGGTGAGTCCAGTGTTGCAGGCCCACCATAGGTTAGAGCGAGGAGTAAGGAAGTAGTTACTGGTGGTGGTAGTTATGGCGAGGGTATGGTTACAGATGTGTTGGTGGCTAGGGGGCACAGTGCCTAGGCAGGTCCCCTGACTCGAAACTTCTATCAAGGTGAGCTTTTTGTGCTGACCCCAGTCACAGGAGGAATGATAACTTGTGTTAGAGAAAGTGGCTGAGGTAGCAATTCCCTCATAATAAGGTGGGCTTGGGGTGATGCAAAGCCAACAGGACTGGGTTGCTTGGGGGTTGGTGGTGTTGAGGGCTTGGAAAGCCCCCTTAACCAGATTAAAGAGCCGATCTCCAGTCTTGGGTAAGGGTGGCTCTGTGTTTGGGGTGGTGGGTGGAGGAGTTGGGGCAATAGTTGGGAGTCTGGGGCGTGGGGGTTGTACCCCAGTGTCAGCAAGGACGGGGTTGGGGCCTATAGACATTTTTAGGGGTTTTTCTAATTTTAATCTAATGGAGAAAGTAAGTCCTGGGTCGGTGCCTTCTACATAAAATCTTAAGCCCCATTGTCGCCCTGTTACCCAATCTGAATACTCTTTTCCTTTTTCTGTGAATTTTATAACTATGGGATTGCATTGGCTATTGTGATTGCAAGTAGACTGGGAGCTAGGAAGATACCGTCCCCGCTGAGGGCATTTAGTAGTGCCAGAGTGGTTGCGGGATACAGTTATTAAATCCCATGTCGAGGAGGGCTTCCAATAGACAGAGCCTGACGTTTCACACCCCCAGGCAGCACAGTAAGAGCTTTCCAGCCCTCTGCGTTGGTGGGCTTCTGATCTTGACCTACCATCTCGAGGAGAAACATAAAAAGGAGCCAGTCGTAACTGGCATCTTGACCAGGGTCTGGCACAACCTAAGGCTGCTGTTCTTTGGTAATGGGTGGTTTCAGAAAGAATGGGTACTCTTTATAACTTCTCTCTGGGATATCCCAAGTTTCTAAGCCAGCAATTAAGAGGCACAAGTCTAGGGTTAGATCAGGCCACCAGGTATCGGGGGGTGCTTCTCAGGACATTGACCAGACCACATCCCCCAATTGGGATCAGACCTGCCAAGTGAGTTTCATGGGCTGATGGGGATTGAGGTAGGCCACTGTCCCTAGGGCCAGTATGAGGAAGAGCACAGTTAAAGACCAGATCTGGTGAGTCTTATCTTTAGAGGATCTCCGGCGCGGTGTAGGCGCCATTGGGAGCGTTGCTCAGGGTCTGGAGGAGGAGGAGCGGCCTTGGCGTGGGAGGTGTGTATCCAAGCTGCAATTCTGTCTACTTTGAGAGCAGTGGGTGTGGTCAGGAGGACTGTATAGGGTCCCTTCCACCGAGGCTCGAGTCCTTGGGACCGGTGTCATCGAATGTAGACTGAGTCACCGACGTGGAAAGGGTGTCCTGTCTGGTTGTGGCCAGGCTTGTAGATCTCAGCAAGGGGGGCCCAAACTTGGGCCTGTACTGCTTGTAGCCCTTTTAGGCAAGCCTGCAAATCAGTTTTGGAAGCAGAGGGCTGATAAGAATTGAGCATAGTAGACAGAGGAGGTGGCCCTCCATATAAAATCACATATGGAGTCAGGTTAAAACGAGAAGGAGTGTTTCTGGCCCTAAACAGTGCCAGAGGTAGGAGGCGTCTCCAGTCTTTTAAGCTAGTCTCTATGGTCAATTTAGTTAAGGCCTCTTTTAGGGTTCTATTCATCCTTTCTACCTGTCCTGAACTTTGGGGTCTATAAGCATAATGTAATTTCCAATCAGTCCCCAGGATCTTGGCCAATCCCTGACTTACCTGGGAGACGAAGGCCGGCCCATTATCTGACCCGATTACCTTAGGGAGTCCAAACCGAAGAAAGATGTCTTCTAGAATGGCCTTGGTTACTGTTTGTGCTGTTTCCCGTCGGGTTGGGAAAGCTTCTACCCATCCTGAAAAAGTGTCTATGAAGACCAATAAGTATCGATAACCCGCAGCTGGGGGCTTTACCTCAGTGAAGTCAACTTCCCAGTAGGTTCCTGGTCTATCCCCACGGACCCTGGTTCCTTCTGGGGCTTGGCTTTTTCCAGCGTTGACTTGCTGGCAGGCTTGGCAATTGGCTACAGTTTTGTCAATCAGGGCATTGGCTCCAGGGATGATGAACTCTGTTTTGTCCAGGATCTGTCGAAGCTTTTTTGATCCTAGGTGGGTCCAGGCATGCATCTGTTGGATCATGGCAGTTGCCTCTTTGGCTGGTAGCACAGTCTTGCCATTTTTGATCCACTGTTGGAATTTTGAGTCTAATGAGGCCCCTAAGGCCTGAGCCTTGGCTTTGTCTTCTGAAGTATAGATAATATGGTTCTACTTGGCTGATTGCCTGATTGGCTTTATCAGCCTCTAGGGCCAGTGTTAGGGCCTCCATGCAGGCGAATTGTTTTGCAACTCGGTCTACCTGTTGGTTCCCCAGGGCAATGGGGTCCTGTCCTTTTTGATGCCCAGGACAGTGAATGATGGCCACCTGAGCAATTAGGAAGACGGCTTTTAGCAAGGCTTTAATTTTGGGCTTGTTTTTTTTTTTTTTAATCTCTTTGCCCTCTGATGTTAATAAGCCCCTCTGTTCATAGATGCTCCCATGTATATGGGCGGTGGCAAAGGCATACCAGCTGTCAGTGTAGATATTAGCCTTTTTGCCTCGAGAGAGTTCCAAGGCCTTGGTCAGGGCTATAAGCTCAGCCTTTTGTGCAGAGGTCCCCGAGGGAAGGGCCTGGGCCCATATGACCTTCTGCCCATCCACCACTGCTGCCCCGGCCCGTCTGGTACCTGAGTCCAAATAACTGCTACCGTCTGTATACCAAGTGTGGTCGGCTTCTGGAAGTTCACGATCTTGGAGGTCCTCTCGAGTTCCATGTGTCTCAGCCAACACTTGATGACAGTCATATGGAGTCTCTTGTCCTCGGTCTGTGGCTGGCAGCAATGTGGCAGGGTTGAGGGTAACTGGAGGGCCAAAGGTGATATGTTTGGAGTCTAGGAGTAGAGCTTGGTAGTGAGTGAGACGGGCGTTGGTGACCCATCTATCGGGGGGCTGGCGTATCACTGCCTCTAATGCGTGAGGCGTGACTATGGTCAGGGATTGCCCCAAGGTCAATTTGTTGCCATCTTTAACCAACAGCGCAGTGGTAGCCATAATGCGCAGGCCTGGAGGCCATCCAGCGGCTACGGTGTCTAATTGTTTAGATAAGTAGGCCACAGGCCGTTTCCAAGGTCCCAGAGTTTGAGCCAATACCCCTTTGGCGATCCCTTGTTTTTCATCTACAAAGAGGGTGAATGTCTTTGTAGTGTCTGGCAATCCCAGGGCCGGGACAAACAGGAGGGCCTTCTTTACGGCTTCAAAGGCCTGTTGCTGGGGGCCCCCCCACTGGAAAGAGTTAGTGCCCCGTGTCAGAGGGTATAAGGGGGTGGCCAGTTCTGCAAAGCCTGGTATCCATAATCTGCAGAAGCCTCCTGTCCCCAAGAACTCTCTTAACTGTCTGGGGCTCTGAGGTGGGGGAATCTTGGCCACCGTGTCGATTCGACTCTTGGTGAGCCATCTTTTTCCCTCACGCACGACATAGCCCAAATATGTTACCTCCTTTTTGCAGATCTGGGCCTTTTTGGCCGATGCACGATAGCCCTTGTGACCCAGTTCTTGGAGTAAGTGCTGGGTGGCAGTGATACAGGCCCCCTTGGTGGGAGCGGCCAATAGAAGGTCGTCCACGTACTGCAGGAGTGTCACCTCAGGGTTCTGGGTACGGAAGTCAGTCAAATCCTGGTGCAGGGCCTCATCAAACAGTGTTGGAGAATTCTTGAAACCTTGGGGAAGGCGTGTCCAAGTCACCTGTCCTGAAAGTCCTAATTCAGGGTCCTTCCATTCAAAGGCAAAGTACAATAGGCTTTGGGGAGCCAAGGGCAGACTAAAGAAGGCATCCTTAAGGGCTAGGATGGTATACCAAGCAAAATCTGGCCTTAAAGTGCTCAGTAGATTGTATGGGTTGGGCACCGTGGGATGGATGGCTATCACCCTCTTATTGACTTCTCTGAGGTCCTGCACGGGCCTATAGTCCTGCGTCCCTGTTTTTTTTGTTTTTACAGGCAAGAGTTGAGTATTCTAGGGGGATTGACAAGGCTTTAAGACTCCTAGTTGTAGGAATCGGTGGATATGTTTTTTAATGCCCAGCCGGGCTTCTTGACTCATCGGGTATTGTTTGATTGAGACTGGTACAGCCGAGGGTTTAAGAGTCACAATAATAGGTGGCTGTGTGTGGGCTAGTCCGAGCCCTCCAGTGTCTGCCCATGCCTGAGGGAACTGCTGGAGCCATGGGTTATCTTCTGAAAGGGGCCCTTGAGGGGTGGGCTCGAACAGTCTGTGCTCATCTTGCAGTTTAACAGTGAGAATCTGCACAGGCGTTCCCATGGAGTTAAGTACTTGTGCCCCCTCTTCTGAGAAGTGTATTTGGACCTCCAACTTGGTTAGCAAATCTCTTCCTAACAGGGGATAGGGGCATTCAGGAACTACTAGGAAGGAGTGGGTCACAGTACCTGTGCCAAGGTCAACAGTCCGTTTATTAGTCCATTGGTATAACTTGCCCCCAGTTGCTCCTTGGACCCAGGAAGTTTTTGATGACATCGGTCCAGCTGGCTGGGTCAGGACTGGGTGTTGGGCACCAGTGTCTACCAAGAAGGTAATACATTGCCCCCCGACTGTAAGAGTTAGCATGGGCTCGGGGGTGGGGTGGGGTGGGGTGGTGGGCTGCGGACACCTTCAGTCACTATCTTCGCCTAGGGCCAGGACTGGAACCCTTTCCCGGTCTCTGGGTCTCTTAGGGCAGTCTCGGACCCAATGGCCTCTCTCCTTACAATAAGCACATTGGTCCTTTTCTACCCTGGGCCGCTTCTGATCTCCCCCCTCCCTATCCTGTCCCTTAGACCTAGAATCATCAGCCACCACTGCTGCCAAGATCCGAGTTAATTCTTTGCCTCTGCATCTTTCTCGGCAGTCCTTTTGTTCTTCTTGCTCCCTTGCCATTCTAGCTTCCTTTTCTTCCTGTGTTTCTCTCTTATTATACACTTTTTCTGCCTCCCTTATCAGGTCCTGGATACTGAAGGTCTGAATGCCATCCAATCTCTGTAACTTTCCTTTAATATCAGGAGCTGCCTGATCTATGAAGGACATGACTACTGTTGCCTTGTGTTCAGCTGCCGTGAGGTCAAACGGGGTATACATTAGGAACCCCTCTAACAATCTCTCCAAAAAGGCTGCAGGGCTCTCGTCCTTTCCCTGAATTATGGTTCTTACCTTGGCCAAATTGGTAGGGCGCCTGCCTGCTCCTTTGAGACCTGCCAGCAGACACGGAGACTCTCCCTACCTGCCGGGGTTTCATAGTCCCAGTCTGGAGGGGTGAGGGGGAACCCTGTGTCAATCTCATTGGGCAGGAGTGTGAGTGTGCCTCCAGGGCCAGGAACATTTTTTCTGGCTTCTAGGAGGACCCTCTGTCGTTCATCAGTCGTCAGGAGCACTTGCAGCAGCTGCTGGCAATCATCCCAGGTGGGTTGGTGTGTCAGCAGAATGGATTCTATCAGAGATGTCAGTGCCTGAGTGTCTTGGGGGGAAAGGGGGTTATGTTTTTTTTCAATTATAAAGGTCTGAGGCTGAAAAAGGCCAGTAAGTGATCTCTCCGTTGGTTGTACGGAGAGGAAAGAGGGAAGATTGCCATGGGCCTTCAGTGGGGCCCCGGCGGAGGCGGAGGTGGAGGTGGGGAGGAGAAGGAGGGTCGGGGGAAGGAGGTGCAGTGGGTGAGACAGTTGAGGGGGTAGATGTGGAGGAGGTAGAGAGTAGAAACGAAGTTGGCGGGGTTAGAGATTGAGGATACAGAGGAGGGGGTTCCAGGAGGAGAAGGTCCTGGGTTGGATGCAGGGAAAGGACGGCCTTCAGGAGCTGCTGAGAAATCGAATTGCGGGGAGTTGAAGTCTGGTCCTGGTTTTGGGCGGCAGATGAAATCACCAGCAGAAGTGTGGAGTCAGGTTTCGGCTGAGGCTCGAGCGTCAGGAATGGAGAGATCCAAGGGGGAGGGTGTAAAACCAAGCTTTTTCACATTAAGATATAGGGTACCTGGTCAGGGTGGCCATGTGACCCTGGACTAAAGACAATGGAGTTTACCCTTTTGATAGTCAGGGAGTCAAAGGTCCCTTCGGTTGGCCAGCCTACATTGAAGGCAGGCCACTCCGAAGAGCAAAAAGTCTGCCAGCATCCCTTGCGGATGCTTAAAGAGAGGTTGTGTGCGTGGGCACGAGTATCTTTGAAATGGTCAAGAGTTAGGGTCAAGGGGGTGGTCGCAGTCTGTCCCATGTCAGTGCTGGTTGCTTCAGTCAACACAAATACATAGAGGGTGATAACACACACGAACGAAATTAGTAGACAGGAGAACACAAGCCACGCCGCCAAACCGAAAATACAGATTCCAGCACAGTGTGGATACGTGCTCGCCTACGGATTTGAGGAGACTGACGGTATCACCAGAGCTCCTTCAGACCACCACTGGAGTGTCCTCCAGGGTGAAATCAGACCACCTGGAGCATCCTCCAGGGTGAGGGGGAGAAGGTGCGGGATATGTCTGCCCCTCTTCTCATCCCGCTACTGACTTGTGCGCTACAGAGAGACAGAAATACAGACAAATACAAAACGAAAGTAACTCACGTCTCCGTCATTCGTCGTCGTCGGCCCGGGCCAAGGGAGACCTTCAGTGGGTGAGTCAGGGGTCTCGGGGCGACCCCAGTTTCCTGGCCAATGTACCAAATATTGGACCCTCACACCCAACTCGGGAAGGGGGTCGCTGTGAGAGACCACACAAGGCACAACACCCTGATGCAAAAGCAAAGGTTTATTGCTGACGTGCCAGTGTCCTTAAGCACTCGAGAGGCCAAGGATCCCCAGTGACTGTTACAGGCTAGTTTTAGAGGCTAAAACTGCAAAGCAGGGGGGTTGCTTATCAAGGTAGACCATATGGACATTAGGACATCTAGCATTTGGGACCTCTTGTGGGGACTTGGGTGTGGGTCCCTAGGGCGGTTACTGGAAACCATATGGGACCTCTGATATAGGGAGCTCGCATGTAGCTATTCTGGGAACTAGGGTGGAACTCCTGAGGCTAGCAGTAATGAGAACTGGGAGAAGCCTCTGGGTAGGCAAGGCAAACAAGCGTCTTACATTTTATAATTTTACAGTTTCTCAAAAGAGTCAGGAGGTGAAGGGGAAGAGAGGGGTAGGTGGAGATCCAGTTTGGGTATGGGTGAGTTTTACATATTATAATCTCATAAACAGAAACAAGATGCCCAATATTAGAGGAAATGTGCAAACCACGGTACTTGACACCATTAAGACACGACTGGAGAATCCTGTGCATTTCCCTGAGAACAATGGAGGCAGGTGCTTTCCCATATCTGACCTGGAGGTCCATGCCTATGCAAGGCCTTATTTATTTCCCTTCAGTTCCCTACAGACGGCAATGGCTGTATTGGTAAAAGATGCCAATAAGTTAACCAAGGGCCAAAATGTGACGGTGGTGGCCTCCCACGCCCTCGAGTGTATTATCAGACAACCACCAGATCGATGGATGACCAACGCCCAGATGACCCACTACCATAGCTTGTTGCTGACAGAGCGAGTGGCTTTCGCTCCACCCGCCATCCTTAACCCCGCCACCTTGCTACTCGAAGCTGGCGAGACCCCAGTACATCAATGTAAAGAGATACTAGCTGAAGAAACCAGGACTCGGTCAGACCTCACTGGCCGGCCGTGGCCTGGGGCAAAAACTTGGTTCACCGACAGAAGTAGCTTCGTGGTAGAAGGTAAATGGAGGGCTGGGGCAGTGGTAGTGGACGGGAAGTCTGTCATCCGGGCCAGCAGTTTGCCAGAAGGAATGTTGGCCCAAAAAGCAGAACTTATTGCTTTGACCCAAGCTCTAAGAATGGCGGAGGGAAAAGCTATCAATATCTACACTGATAGCCGGTATGCTTTCGCAACAGCTCATGTCCATGGAGCAATTTATAGACAACGAGGGCTGCTGGCTTCAGCAGGCAAAGACATTAAAAATAAAAAAGCAATTCTTAGTTTGTTAGAGGATGTCCATTTGCCCCTCAAGGTGGTGATCATCCATTGCCAAGGACATCAAAAAGGGACCAGCCCCATAGTAAGGGGGAACCAAATGGCTGACCAGATGGCCAAAGAGGTGGCACAAGAACCGATGACTCTAATAGCTAAGGTTATGCACCAACAGGCTAAGGAGATTCCCGAGAAAAGGATCCTCTCAGAAGAAGAGGGGCTAAACTATCTGGCTAATATACACCGCCTTACCCACTTTGGGCCCAAAAAGATAATAGAACTGGTCAATAAGTCTCCCTATCACATCCCCAGACTACAAAAGACAGCAGAGGGTCTGGTAAAAAAAACTGCAAGGCTTGCGCCCTCACTAATGCCGGGTCCAGCAGACACTGTGCAGGAAAGCGCTGGCGGGAAGATCGACCTGGAACTTACTGGGAGGTCGATTTCACTGAAGTCGAACCGGCCTGATATGATAATAAATGCCTTCTAGTTTTCACAGACACCTTCTCAGGGTGGGACGAGGCATTCCCCACAAAAAAAAAAGAAAAGGCGAATGTAGTGGCCAAAAAGATACTTGAAGCAATCCTTTCCCAGTTCGGGATACCTAAGGTAATTGGGTCGGACAACGGGCCTGCCTTAGTCACCCAGGTAAGTCAGGGACTGGCCAGACAATTGAGGATAAATTAGAAATTACATTGTGCTTATAGATCCCAGAGCTCAGGATAGGTAAAAAGAATGAATAAAACTATAAAGGAGACCTTAACAAAATTGACCTTAGAGACCAGCGGGGGTGACTGGACAGCCCTTCTCTCCCTTGCCTTGTTCTGGGTACGGAACACGCCTGGACTGTTGAGACTGACACCCTTTGAGATATTGTTTGGTGCACCACCACCATTGTTTAAAACCCTAGAGAGTGTGGCGTGTCCTGATGACTGTATGTGTCTTCCACCCATCTTTTAGCCCATTTAAAGGCTCTCAAAACGATGAGGCAAGACATTTGGGAACAGCTAAAAGACACCTACACCGCTAGAGACCCTACAGTTCCTCATCAGTTCGAGATTGGAGACGCCGTCTTGGTATGGTACAGAGACACCGAGCTGAGAATCTCAAGCCGCGGTAAAAAGGACCCTACCTGGTACTGTTAATGACTCCAACTGCCGTTAAGGTAGATGGAATCCCCACCTGGGTCCATGCTTCACATGTGAAAAGGGCTCCTCCTGAGACTAGTCAAGATGAATGAATCCTGGAAAAGACTAATAATCCTCTTAAGCTGCGTCTGCAATGCAGACGCAACCCTAAGTCAGGACAACAACTCTCATGCCCCGATGCAACAGACTTGGGAGGTGATCAATAAAGAGGGGAACAAAAAAAGGCTAGATAAGAGACAGAGGGACAGAAAAGCTCAACAAGGTTGGTTTGAGTCCTGGATCACCTGGCCTCCTGGATGACTACCCTATTCTCTACTTTAACTGGGCCAGTGTTGGTGATTTGTTTAATTTTGATTTTTGGCCTGTGTGTGACAAACAGATTACTTGCTCTTGTTAAAAATAAAATTAGTGCTGTTCAAGTGATGGTACTAAGACAACAATACTGATCAATAAGAGACCCCGACAGGGCAGAGTATAAATCTTTTAGTCTAGAATAAAATACTTAAAAATTAGAAAAGATATTCTAAGATTAGAATTATGCAGTAGAAAAAGAGGAGAATGAAAGAGAATTTTTAATTAGCATTAAAGCAACCAGAACAGCGCAGAACTCTCTAATTCATAAGCCCAAATAGTTGAGAGTGCAGGTCAGCAGGTTTGCTAGCCCAAGGCCCCAGATGATAAGTCACAAAGAATGCGGAGCTAGGAGACAAAGGCCTATTGAGTGTTCCAGGGACCAGCTGGCCATAAAAGATAGGGAGGATACACAAGGACAAATTCCTGAGAGAAACAGGTACATGATCGAGTGAGTAATGAGCCAAGACCCCTCATCCGATCTTACGGTGTTTGCCTAATTCCCCCTTGAGGCCCGCACACAATGTTCCTGGTTTGAGTTTAACCAGACGTTTCGTTAGCTCAGATAAGCATCCACCCTCGGGTTCCGAGAGAAACAGGAACCAAGGACTGTTCCCATGAGATTAAGTCTGACCTTACCCCAGATCTGCCTACGCAATTTGCTGATGTTCAAATGTTTGAAACAACCAATCGTGTGTGGTCGTGCCAAAACTTCCCGCTCCCCCCGACCTTTGCCCATATAAACCCCAAACCCCTGGGCTTCTGGGTGACCCCTCTGTCTCCTGCGTGAGATACATGTCGACCCGGAGCTCCGCCAATAAACTGCCTCATGTGTTTACAGCACGACGGTCGTTTGTGTGTCATTGGGTGCACGCCATCCTGAGGCTTGAGTGAGGGTCTCTCTTTGGGGTCTTTCATTTTTGGGGCTCTTCCGGGATTTGCACGACCACCCAAGACTCCCAGCAACCCCTTGGAGGTAGGTCTGTGTGAGTTTTGTGTGTCTGAGTGCGGTGCTGCTGATTTTGTGTCTTGGTTTCAGTTTCTGGCAGCTGTCGCTGTGGGCCGTAAGGACCCAGCGGCTGCGGAGGCAGACGTGCTAGGGCCGCAGGCTGCAACCGTGGGGGATGCCCTAAGCGTGAAAGGGAGTCAGGACAGCCTGACTGCCTCTTTTCGGTACAAAGGAGACGAGTGCTCCTTCTTGAGGGGAAGGTGCGGAAGCCTACCCCATTGGAACTTGCGTTCGGTTGGTTGTACAAGTCCAGACTCAGATGAGTGTGCTTGGATGTGATAGTGTCTTTGTGTGCTTATATTGTTTTTGTGCTTCCTGTTTTTTGAAATGGGACAGACTGTGATGACCCCTTTATCTTTGACTTTGGACCATTGAACGGATATTAGGGCAAGAGGACATAATCTATGCATAAAAGTTAAGAAAGGACCCTGGCAGACCTTTTGCGCCTCAGAATGGCTGACTTTCCATGTGGGCTGGCCACCTGAGGGGACTTTTGATTTACCTGCTATTAGAGCTGCCAGAGCAGTTATTTTTCAGGAAGGATCAGGGTCATATCCAGACCAACAGCCTTACATCACCGTTTGGGAAGATTTGGCCCATTACCCACCCCTACAGGTCAAGCCCTTCATTCCACCTCGCCCACCAAGCTCCCAAAAAATCGAAACCACAGCAGAGCGGAGGAAGTGAGCCCAGCACACCACTGGAGCCCATCCCTAAAATATATCCTGACATAGCAGAATCCCCTGAATGGCCCATGCCCCTGCTCCCACCATATCCCCGAGTTCCCCAGCCGGCAGACCTGACCTCAGACCCGCCCCTGGCTTCCGGGGCCACGGGTCATGGACCCGCAGCGGGCACTAGGAGCCGCCGTAGAGCAACCCCTGAGGGGAGTGATTCCACCATGCCTCTGCCCCTTAGTGCTGTCGGGCCAGCCCCGACAGGCAAAAAAATGAGTTACAACTCCTACAGCATTGGCCTTTTTCTCCCTCTGATCTCTATAATTGGAAAACTAACCACCCACCTTTTTCAGAGAACCCTACGGGACTTACAGGTCTGATAGAGTCCCTGATGTTCTCCCACCAACCCACATGGGATGACTGTCAGCAGCTTCTGCAGGTTTTATTCACCACCAAGGAGAGAGAAAGAATTCTCCTCAAGGCTCGAAAGAATATCTGAGATGGCGCTGGACACCCTGTCCAGACCCTGGCCGAAATAGATGAAGGATTCCCCCTGACCCGTCCTCAGTGGGACTACAACATGGCAGAAGGTAGGGAACGGCTGTCCATTTACAGCCGGGCTCTGGTGGCAGGTTTCAGAGGGTCCGCGAGGAGGCCCACCAATTTGGCGAAGGTAAGAGAAGTCATGCAGGGAGTGACTGAGCCCCCTTCGGTATTTCTAGAGAGGCTCATGGAGGCTTACCAGAGATATACCCCTTTTGACCCTACGTCAGAGGGACAGCGAGCCTCCGTAATCATGGCTTTCATTGGACAGTCAGCACCTAATATTAGGAAGAAATTACAGCATATTAGCACATTGAGGGATTGCAAGATTATACCATCAGGGATGTGGTGAAGGAGGCTGAGAAAGTTTATCACAAAAAGAAGACAGAGGAAGTGAAACAGAAAAGAGAAAAGAAGGAGAGAGCTGAGGATGAGGAAAGAGGAAAGAAAAGAGAGAGCTGAGGATGAGGAAAGAGAAAAGAAAGAGGGAGCTGAGTATGAGGAAAGAAAAGATAAAAGGCAGGAGAAGAATCTGATGAGAATACTGGCCGCAGTGGTAGGAGAAGGAAGGCATCAGGGAACAGGCAGGCCTAAGCAGACAGGGAACCTGGGCAACAACAGAAGGCAGGGGCCAAGGAGACCCAGAAAAGATCGAACGCTGCTGTCCGATCTCAAAGATGCCTTCTTCTGTCTGAGATTGCACCCTAACAGCCAACCCCTGTTTGCCTTTGAGTGACAAGACCCCGAAAACGGAAGAACTGGACAGCTTACGTGGACGAGATTGCCCCAGGGGTTTAAAAACTCCCCCACACTATTTGATGAATCCCTACATTGGGACTTTGCCCCTTTCTGTGCTAATAATCCCCAGGTGACTCTTCTACAGTATGTAGATGACCTCCTATTGGCTGCAGAGACCCGTAAAGAATGTGAGCCATGGCATGGTCCGCTTACTCTCACAGGGGCCACGGCCTGCTCACTGACTCTCACAGAGGCCACGGTCTCCTCACTGACTCTCATAGGGGCCACAACCTGTTCACTGTCTCTCACAGGGGCCACGGCCTCTTCACTGACTCCCACAGGGGCCATGGTCTCCTCACTGACTCCCACAGGGGACACAATCTGCTCACTGACTCTCACAGGGGCCACAGCCATGGTCAGCTCACTGGTGACATTGCTTGTGCTTCAGTTTAAACCAGAGCAGGAGGAATTATACAAGATCCTGTAAGGAAGAGACTCTTTGTGTGTGGGGTGGGAGGAGGTGGGGAGAGGTGGAGAGTGAAATGAGTGGAGGGGACAAAACAAAGGGAAGAGAGGATGAAAAGGAGGAAGAAGAGGAAAGGGGATGGGAAGAGAACAGACAGGAAGTGTAGGGTAAGAGAGGAAGACCTAAGAAAATAGCAACATGGTGATAGATGAGAAAACACATGGTTCCTGAGGAGAAAGTTAAGTTCAGAACAGAGAACTGAGTCAGTCAAATAAAGTCTCATTTGCCTCAGTAAAGAATGAATAGGAGCCATTATCTCACAAATTTAAAAGGGAAACACTTGGTAACAGCCCAGTAACAACACATACATGCCTGTCAGTCTGGGTCACCGTGACTTTACTGCTAACAGTTACAGACTGAGAGGCAACCACCAACAATGTGTGTATGATTACATGTCATGAGTGTAATGTGGTATGTGTGTGCATGTGCATGCATGTGTATGTGTCTGTGAAGCATGTGTGTGGTGTATGTGTAGTATTGTGTATATGTGTGGTATTTAGATATGTGCAGTGTGAGGGGGAATGGTATGGTGTATGGGTGTGTACAATGTGTTATATAGTATATGGGTAGATACAGTTTGTGTGGTGTAGTGTGTGTGGTATGGAGTGTGTTGTGTATGTAACGTGTGTGTATATGTGTGTGTAGTGTGTGTGTGGTATCAGTTGGAATACAACTACATTCTTGTGCCCTCCTTCTACATATGCCTACAAGGTTTGAGAACCATCAAGGAGACACTCCTTAGCAAGCAATACTTTTTCTCAATCAGCCAATAGACTGCGGGAAACCACTCATTACAGTGACATGCTGGAGGTGAAACACATTCCAGGGATCTTTGCAGGAATGGATATGCCCTTGATAAGGTCAGTAGAGTAAATTATTAGTACCTTTTCATAAATGAGGATGTTATTAGAACTGCATTCTACCAGTAATCGGGGAGCTAAATCAGACTGATGGCACAGTAAAGATGGCAAGGAGACACCATGCAGCCAGGCTTCTGGAGTTCTCTGGCTCACCAGGCTGTGCCTGCACACTGCTGAGAAGACAGCCTTCCAAGCTCACTGTTCTAAAAGCTATTTAGTCAGATCATCCTGGGGCACTAACAAAGGGGCCCTGAGAAGACATCAGGCAGCCTGCACGTCTGGTGATAAGAGCTGCCACCATCACATTCCACAGAGAGGAGCTGCTGAGGTTCGTCCCTGCCGCCCCGGGCTTGCCAGCCACTGGAAAACAGAAAAAGGAGTGAAAACTCAAAGGCAAAGCCTCATTTTCATTTGGACATTAAGATCGCAAATGGAAAAAAACTAGGAGGGTTTTTATTAAGGATGCTGGACTTTGAGGAGCAGGGAACTGTGGGCTATTTTAGTCTCCTTTCCAGGTCAGTTATGGTGCAAATAAAGTTCAACATGATCTATGATGTGAAGTGTAGAGAACAGCTCCAGGACTTCTGGGTGCCAGGTGGCCTTGATGCTGTAGGCGCGTGCAGGGAGGAGGAGGCACACACTTGGGCACCAGACAGGATCCTCCATTAAATGCAGGACCAGCAGGTGGGATGGGAGAGGTCAGAGGAAACTCAGTATGGCAGACAGCATCCCACAGGCCTCCTGACTTGGGAGGTTGTAGAGAACCCATGGAGAAGAAGGGAGGTGACAGAGCTGAAACAGATAGCAGCATTAAAAAAAAAGCCACAGCACAGAAAAGCCTCCCAGTCACTCAAAGATAAAAAGGGACTGTCTTCACCCAGCCTGCTCATTCTGCAAGCATCAAAGCTAAGTTAATGACAACTTCTACAATACAACAAGCATGTGTAGTAATGCCCAGTGATAACAACAGAAGGCACAACAGATAAATCACCCACTTCTGTGACAGAGGTACTGTTGTCAAAACTTGACAGGAGTAAACTTTCGACTGATTTTAGAGTTAAAGTAGTTCATATAAAGTTACCCAGTTGCAATGTGACTAGCCCATGATGACTTCAGCATCTACATCTCCAAGTTTATACATTGTGCCCCAAAGACGGGCAGACGCCCACCACCTTGCTGCTCCTTTTGGCCAGAATGAACCATCTCATTTCTCCCAAGGAACACCACACACAAAGCTGGTAACCAGTACAGAACCTGTTGATTTGGTGGTTTCTGGAAACCACCTAGACAGCTGGGGGGTATGGTGATTTGTTTATACTGGTGACAGAATCATCACATGTCTTGAGACTTGTTGTAGTTCACAGTGAAGAACCTCAGTACACCTCAGATCCCAGACACTTGTCAGGAAGCAAGGTCCTGCAGTCTCACAGGCAGGAAGAACATTTCTCTGGAAGACATTTCCTGGATGCGTGGCTATAAAAACCCTTGGGTTGAGAAAGACCTTGAAAAGACATTTAGCCACTGCCCTTGCTCCAGGCAATGTGATATTTAAAGTATCCTAGAAAAGTGATTTATTTTCTCGTCTTAAAAAAAAAAAATTAAGATGTCGGCCAGGGCAGCCACCAAAAAGTTTCATTTTCCCTCATGGTCAGAAAGTCCCCCACAGTGTGTAGACAGTATATACAGGTACTGCTCACTCTCTGCTGTAGTGAGTCCTTCCTGAAGGTGCAATTTCATTCTGTGTGGGGTCCACCTCCAGTCCAGAAAAGGGAGCAGGATCTGGCCTTCCTTAGTGTGATAAAAACATTCTGACACCTTCAGAGCCAGGACAGTGTAGACTAAAAGGCTGGTCAGTGGACCACTATAGTCTAAAGTGTGAGCTATAAAAATGTGTGACCAAGAGAACCTCATTAGCTCCAGATACCACAGATGGATCCAGGACTCCCACAGGGAGGATTTTGTTACTTGGGCAATGGTGGCACACGCTTTTAATCCCAGCACTTGCAAGGCATAGTCAGGAAGATCTCCATGAGCTCAAAGCCAGCCTGGACTACAGAGTTCCACAACAGCCAGTGCAGTTAGGCACCCCACTCTTCCCCCCTCCTCTCCCCAAGAATGGCATTGCAGGAAAGCACTGGGTTCCCACTTAGGCCATGGGCTCCTCCTGCCTTCCCAAAGACAGATCCTGAGTTCCAGGATGCACAGTCGCAATCTCCAGTTCATGGCTCCACCCATCTCCCTGAGGAGATCTGTTTAACAACAGGATCATACAGGGTCTCACTCCAAGATGGCAGCACCCAGCACACATGGTATCTTGGTAGGAGGAGCTCAATGACTGCGGAGCAGGTAAGTGGCCATGCTGCTGACTCCAAACCACCAGTGTCCCTGTTTCCCCAGCATGAAGAGGGATCCCAGCTTCCAGGTATCTATAGCTCCAGCCTTCAGCCTCCCAGCACTTACCGCCATCCCACAATGCCCAGGTTCCAGGGATGCACAGTCCCAGCCTATGGTCCATGGCTCTACTAGCTTTCATTAGGAGACCTGCCAGACCTGAGGATCACACAGGTTAAGACACCCCCACTTTGATGTAATATGAACAAGTTAATAGAGACTCCCACCCCAACCCCCTCCCTGTAGGTTCAACTGGACCATATCCAGCAGAGGAGAGCTGTGGGTTATTAGCTGCTGAGTTCCAGCCTCAATCCCACGACCCCACCCACCATGCCAGAGTAGTAAAGTGGGCACCAGGAAGAATCAGCCAATGCCGGGAACAACCATCTGGTAATGCCATATTGCCCTGGCTTTTGTTGATTGTGTAAGAACAATCAAACAGGTGAAGAAGATGAATAAAACAGTTCAAGACCTGAAAATGGAAATAGATTCCATAAAGAAAACACTGAGGAAACCATAGATAAGGAGAATGCAGGGAAGAGAACAGGAACCACAGAGGTAAATATCACCAACAGAGTACAAGAGATGGAGGATAGACTCTCACATATAGAGGATACAATTGAAATCAATACACCTGTCAAAGAAAATATTAAATCTAAAAAATTCCTGACACAAAACATGCAAAAAATTGAGGACACAATGAAAAGACAAAACACAAGAAAAATAGGAATAGATAAAAGATTCTTGGCTCCAAGGACCACAAAATATTTTCAACAAAATCATAGAAGAAAAATCTTGCAACCTAAAGAAAGGGATGCCTTTAAACATACAAGAGACTTATAGAACAACAAATAGATTAGACCAGTAAAGAAATTTATCCTGTCACATAATAATCAAAACACTAAATGTACAGAAAAAAATATTACAAGTTGCAAGAGGAAAAGCCTAGTAACATATAAAGGCAGATCTATCAGAATCACACCTGACTTTTTAACAGAGATTCTAAAAAAGGGCCTGGGTGATGTCTTATAGACCCTAAGAGATCACAGATGTCAGCCTAGACTACTATACTCAGAAAAGTTTTCAGTCAGCATAGATGAAGAAAACAAGATTTCCATGGCAAAACCAAAATTTAAACAATATCTATGAACAAGCCCAGCTCTACAGAAGATACTAGAAGGAAAACTCCAACCAAAGGAGGTTAACTACACCCAAGAAAATACAGGATATAAATCACTCTACTACAGCAAAACAAACAAACAAAAAGACAAGCACACAACCATACTACCAACAACATCAAACCAAAAGGAACTAACAGTCATTGGTCAGTAATATTTCTCATCAATGGACTCAATTCCCAAGTAAAAAGACGCAGGCTAACAGAATGGATGCATAAACAGCTCCCATCATTCTGATGCACACAAGAAACTCACCTTGGCAACAAAATACTTTACCTCAGAATAAAGGCTTAGAAAAAAGTTTTCTAAGTAAACAGACCCAAGAATCAAGCTGGAGTAACTATTCTAATATCTAATTAAATAGATTCTCAACTAAAATTGATCAAAAGAGATGGGGAAAGACACTTCATTCTCACCAAAGGAAAAATCCACCAAGATGACATCCCAATTCTAAATATCTATACCCCAAATACAAGACACCCACATTTGTAAAAGAAACATTACTAAAGTTAAAAGCACACATCAGTCCTTACTCATTAATAGTGAAAGACTTCAACATCCCACTTTCACCAAAGGAGAGGTCAAGGAAACAGAGGGTAAACCAAGTAATAATGACACTAATCAGCATCATGAATCAAATGGACCTAACAGATAGCAACAGAACTTTTTAATATACCTTCTTCTTAGCACCACAGAGAACCTTCTTTAAAATTGACTATATCATTGGTTGCAAAGCAACCCTCAACTGATACAAGAAAACTGAAATAACCCCTAGACCACCATGGACTAAAGCTGGACTCCAACAACATCAGAAATATCAAAAAGCCTAACACTTATGGAAACTGAACTACTCCCTACTCAATGACCATTGGGTCAGGAAAGAAAGAAAGAAAAGAAAAGAAAGAAAGAAAGAAAAAGAAATTAAAGACTTACTACAATTCAATGAAAATGAAAGCACAGCATACCCAAACTTAAGGGACACAATGAAAGCAGTGCTAAGAGGAAAGTTCATAGCACTAGGTGCCTTCATAAAGAAATTGGAGAGATCTCATTCTGGGAATTTAACAGCACACCTGAGAGCCCTAGGAAAAAAACAAAACAAATATACCCAAGAGGTGTAGATAGAAAGAAGTAATCAAACTCAATGCTGAAATCAATAACTTAGAAACAAAAAGAACAATACAAAAAAATTAAACCAAGAGCTGGTTCTTTACAGAGAAAATATCCAAATCAAAAAAATCAGAAATGAAAAGGGAACATAACAACACATACTGAGGAAATCCAAAGAATCATTGATCTTACTTCAAAGACCTATACTCCAAAAAAAAATTGGAAAATCTAAATGAAATGGACATTTTTCTTGATAGATTCCACTTACCAAAGTTAAATCATGATCAGGTAAACAAGTTAAATAGTCCTACAGCCCTTAAGGAAATTCAAGCATCATTAAAGGTCTCCCAACTGAAAAAAGCCCAAGGCCAGATAGTTTCAGTATAGAATTCGAAAGAAGAGTTAATACCAATACTCTTCAAATTATTCCACAAAAGAGAAACAGAAGAGATATTGCCAAACTCATTCTATGATGGCACACTCACCCTGATACCTAAACCACAGAAAGACCCAACAAAAAAACAGAATATCAGACCAATTTCCCTTATGTACATTGACATAAAAGTACTCAATAAAATACTCACAAACTGAACCCAAGAATGCATCAAGAATATCATCCACCATGATCAAGTAGGCGTCATCCCAGGGATTCAGGGGCGGTTCAATACACAAAAATCCATCAACATAATCTACCCTAAAGAAAAAAAAACATGGTCATTTCATTAGATTGTGTAAAAGCATTTGAAAAAAATCCTACACCCCTTCATATTAAAAGTCTTGGAGAGATCAGGGATACAAATAAAAAAATCACATACCTAAACACAATAAAGGTGATACGCAGCAATATGATAGCCAACATTTAATTAAATGGAGAGAAACATAAAGCAATTCCACTGAAGACAGGGATAAGACAAGGCTGCCCAACTCTCTGTATCTCTTCAATATAGTATTTGAAATCCTAGCCAGAGCAAAAGACAATAAAAGTTGGTCAATGGGATACAAATTGGAAAGGAAGAAGTCAAAGTATTTCTATTTGTAGATGTTATGATAGTTTACATAAGTGACCCAAAAAATTCTACCAAAGCTGATAAACACCTTCAGCAAAGTGGCTGGATACAAAATTAACGTTTCAAAAGAATCAGTATCCCTCCTATATACTAACTACAAACCATCTGAGAAAGAAATTAGGGAAACAACACCCTTCACAATAGCCACAAATGATATAAAGTATCTTGGTGTAACTCTAACCAAACAAGTAAAACACCCATATGGCAAGAACTTCAAGTCTCTGAAGAAAGAAACTGAAGAAGCTATCAGAAGAAGGAAAGATGTCCCATGCTCATGGATCAGTAGAATTAACATACTAAAAATGGGCATCTTATCAAAAGCAATCTACAGATTCAATGCAATTCCCATCAAAATATCAGCACAGTTCTTTACAGACCCTGAAAGAACAAGTCTCAACTTCATATGAGAAAACAAAACAAACAAACAAACAAAAATCCAGAATAGCTAAAACCTTCCTCTACCATAAAAGAGCTTCTGGAAGTTTCACCATGCCTGATTTCAAGCTGTACTACAAAGCAATAGTAATAAAAGCTTCATGGTACAGGCATAGAAATAATCTTCAACAAATGGTACTGGTCTAACTGGATGCCTACATGTAGAATAATGCAAGTAGATCCATATCTATCACAAAACTCAAGTCCAAGTGGATCAAAGACCTCAACATAACAGCAGATACACTAAATCTATTAGAAGAGAAAGTGGGGAAGAACCTTGAACTCATTGGCAAGGGAAACAACTTCCTGAACAGAATACCAACAGCTCAGGCTCTAAGATCAACAATTAATAAATGGGACTTCCAAAACTGAAAATCTTTGGTAACACTGTCAACAGAGCAAAATGAGAACCTACAGACTGGGAAAAGATCTTCACCAAACCTACATCTGACAAAGGGCTAATATCCAAAATATATAAAGAACTCAAGAAATTGAACAGTAACAATCCAAATAATCTAATTAAAAAATGGGGTACAGGGGTAAGCAGAATTCTCAAAAGAGGAATCTCTAATGCCTGAGAAGCACATAAAGAAATGGTCAATGTCCTTAATCATCAGGGAAATGAAAGTCAAAACAAGTATCCATCTTATACCTGTCAGAATGGCTAAGTCAAGATCTCAAGTGACAGCACATGTTGGTTAGGATATGGAGCAAAGAAAACACTCCTCCATTGCTAGTGGGAGTAT
>OU015356.1:157066511-157079431 GCA_907164505.1 Acomys kempi
GTGTGTGTGTGTGTGTGTGTGTGTGTGTGTGTGTGTGTGTGTGTGTGAATGCCATTCTCCCCTTCCACTGTGTGGATCCCTAGGGTTGAACTCAGGTCTTCAGGCTTGGTTGACGTCATCATCTGAGCCATCTCACTAGTTCTGTGCATTTTTGAGAAGACACCCCAGGCACCTGCAACATCCTGTCTATTGAGGAAACTGTCCTGCTCTGCCATTTCTTGTCCTGTAGGTTCTGTGCTGCTCAAGCCCACAGTTCTTCTTAACTTCTCCAAATTAAATTGAAAGGCTCCACCAGGAGAGATGATGGGCTGTGCAGCACATCACCTACAGCACCTAGCACTTAACCCTGTGGTAGATTATATGAGGTCTGGCAATGATTCCAAGCCATGAGGACTGGAAAAACTGTTTATATAAAACAGACTTTTTTCCCATAAAATCTCCAGCACCATGATATATATGGAGTCAAGACATGCCATCAGCCTTCACACAGTTGCGCTTGGACAAATGGCCACAGAGACTGCATCTTATTTTTGGTTGTGCAGTGCTGTTAGTTCACATTCATCTTCCATGGTGCAATTAAATAAGAGCTATATTCTTGAAAACAGAACTTTATTCTTTTGGGTTTTTTGTTTTGTTTTGTTTTTTCGAGACAAGATTTCTCTGTGTAGCCCTCAAACTCACAGCGATCTGCCTGCCTCTGCCTCCCAAATGCTAGGATTAAAGGCATATGCCACCACTGCCTGGCAACAGAACTTTTTTTTTAATGTCCAGGTATAGTGGCACACACCTTCAATCTCAGCACACAGGAGGCAGAGGCAGGTGGATCTTTGTGAGTTTAAAGCCAGACTCTACTGCATAGTGAGTTCCACAACAGCCAAGGCTACAAGATATAGAGAAATGGAATAATCCTTAATTTGAGCTTGTCTGGCTCTACTTGATGCTTAGACTAGTATTATGGGCTTGGAGGAAGCCATATCGTCGTATCTTTGCCATCTTTGCCATCACGTCATATCAGGTAGTATCTAACAGTCACAGGATTTCTTGAGGACAGCATTTTGCTTTGCTGCCTAGACTGGTTTTGAACAGGTGAGCTTGACCAATCCTCCTACCTCTGCCTCCCAAGTAGGGAGGGCTGCTGGTGTGCACTGCTGCATCTGGCTACTTGGCCTTATTGGTGATGTTAATCTTGACTGCTGGGATTCTCTTGGTTCAGGTGTTGACTGCCAGGTTTCTCCTCTACTCTAGAGTCTGTTTTCCTTTCCATATTCTATTCTTTGGAGCAAGTTACAGCCCACAGTCTGGAAGAGGATTCAATTCCATCTTCTGGAGGGGGTATTATTTACATATATTATTTAGTATTCTTTATAGGAAAGACCTATCTCTTATTCCCCATTCACCTATTTTATTAACCTTTTATTCATGCTAGCATAGACTTCTGTATACTTATTTTATACTCCTATTATTTCATTGTTACAGTGTTCCAGATTTAGCTGCTAGGGCCTCATTGAAAATACTTCCCTGAGATTCCTTTTTTCTTTTTTTTAACTTTAGGATGGCATTTCCTCAAAATTTGGCACTGTTCAATGTTCTAGGCTCCTCATCTTTTCCTTGTCTTACTACTAGCATGAGGCCATATCTTTCACTGGAGAAACAGATTTATAAACCAGGATCTAGGCCTGGAGAGATAGATCAGTGGTTGAGAGCACTGGCTGTTCTTCCAGAGGACCCAGGTTCAATTCCCAGCACTCACATGACAGCTCGCAGCTGGCTGTAACTCCAGTACCAAGAGATTTGGCACCTTCATGCAGACATGCAAGCAGGCGAAACACCAGTGTGCGTAAAAATGAATAAATCTTTAGGAACTGAGATCCATGTGAGAGTGTATTTATTGAGATTGCTATCATCTGCCTACCAACCTAAGTATACACTAACTCTATATTAAGTAAACTCACTCATATCTAAGGCTCCAATTTAAATGTGATGTTATGGGCTTTAGTTAGTAATTCCTTTCAACATTATATTACGTTAGTGTATAAATTAATGGATTTCATATGTATCAATTTACTACACTCATATTCAATCTCTCATTGCTCCCACATGTCCCTTCCTCTTTCTTCCTCCTGTTTATCATCTTTTCTCTAAATTCACTTTCTCTCACATCATATATAAAGATATTTATATGTGGATTCTACATGAGAATAAACAGATTTTCCCCTTTATCCTATCCTTTGCTCTCTCTGCATTTCCTTCATATCAGATTTTATTTTCTCCCTGCCACAGTATTTCTTCTATTTCCATGTCTTATATATATTATTAAAATTCCACATATGAGACAAAACATGATATTTGTCTGAGTCTGCCTTATTTTGCTTAACATGGTGATTTATAGCTCTGTCCACTTTTCAGTGTTTAAGCTAGTTCCATCATTGACTACGAGGAAAAGAACTGCAAAAACCACAGATGCACAAGAATGTCTGTTTTTCACTAACATTGATTCCTTTGGGTATATACCCAGGAGTTGTATAGCTGGACCATTCAGTAGTTCTTAGATTTTATTTTATTAGATTTTGAGATAGTGTCTCACCTGAACTTGCAACGCAAAACAGGCTGTCCTCAAACTGAGAGAAATACTCATGCCTCTGTGTCCCAAGCGCTGGGGTTGCAGGAGTGTACCACCACATCCTGCTTTGTTTTTCGATTCTTAAGTAACTTCAATATTACTGTCATAGAAGCTGCACTCTCTTAAATTCCTACCAATAATGCATTAAATTCCTACCAACGGTTGGGAACTGTCATTTTCTTTTCTTCGTCCCTTTCTTTTAAAATACTTACTTGCTAGGTGAGGTTGCCCATGCCTGTAATCCCAGAACTCTGGCAGGCAGAGGCAGGTGAATCTCTGTGAGTCCAGTGGCAGATTGGTCTACAAAATGAGTCCAGGAGAGCAGAGGCTACACAGAGAAACCCTGTCTCAAAAACAAACAAAAAATATTCATTTACCTTTGTTGATTTTAAGTTTTGGGACTGGTCTCATGTAGCACAAGCCGGCCTTGAGCGCACTATGAAGCCAAGGATGGTGTCCACTTCCACACACCACCACACCTGGCTTTGCTTATTCTCACACCTCCATCCCCCACCCCAGTCCCCCGCCTTTTCCCTCTAACTTTTCCTTGGGAAATTGCTTGTTTTCTTGCTGCTGGCATATCTGACTATAATAAGATGTAGTCTCAATTTGTGTTTATTTCCCTGACAGCTAAGGATGTGGTATTATTTTCATGTGTTTATTCTTATTTTGAAAACTATCCAATTCATTTCTTCAATTATTGATCAGATTATTTGTTGTTTATTTTTAATTCCCTATATAGAAATGTTTCCACTGTCAGATACATACTCAGCAAAAAATTCACTTCCATTCTGTAACCTGTCTTCACTCTGATGGCTGCTCTCTTTCCTATAAAGATTTTGTTTCGGGGCTGTAGAGATGACTCAGTGGTTAAGAGCTCCGCCTGCTCTTCTAGAGGTCCTGAGTTCAATTCCCAGCAACCACATGGTGGCTCACAACCATCTGTAATGTAATCTGATACCCTCTTCTTCAGATAAAGCACTCATATGCAATAAATAAAATAAATAAATCTTTAAAAAAAAGATTTTGTTTCAAGTGTATCCATTTGTCAATTGTACGCAAATGTGCTTGCACACATGTACATGCACACACATGTACGCATGCATGCACGCACACAGGCACATTTGAAGAGGCCTGAGGACCCCTCAAGTGTTATGTTCTACCCCTCCCCACTTTATTCTCTTGAGACAGGCTGACTCAGTGCATGTCAGCTCACTCTTTCAGCTAAGCTGGCTAGCCAATGATCGTCTGTGTCTTACCAAGGCTGTGGTTACAGGTACTGTTGTGAAAGTTGCATCCCTATGGAGACAGAGTCAGCCCCTACATCCTCCTCACAAGGTCCCAACAACAAGGTTATTGGGCTTCCTAACCGAGCACAGGAGAGGAGTAACTGGCAGGAGTCTGTGTGACTCCCCAAAGCAGCCATGTTTGGGAAGTTTTCATTTAGCATGGATGATAGCTTCCTATAGCCACATATATGTAGTCTCATCTCAGTTAGCCTTCTCAAGCCTACATACCTGAGCATATCCCAAGAGGCTAAGGCCACTTGCAATAAGGGCAGAATTACATACAAACGACTGGGAGAAGTAACTGGAATTTCAGGTGAGGGTTTTAGTGACCCTCTCTACCTCCTCTATGAGGGAATGTCAGTGGCCACAAACTTGATCATGATGGACTCTGACAAGAAGATGCAGCTAACCTGATGAAGATGAGAGTTGTTTTTCTTAAAGGATCATAATTCACAACAAATGGAACAATTTTTATGTAGGTTCTGGGAATTTGAACTCTGATCCTCATTTTTGAGCTAAGCCATCTCTCTAGTTAGCCCTACATTTGTCAATTCTTGCTATATACAACTTTCAGAGCAAGAAGAATCTTTTGGTTTTGGCTTTGTTTTTTGGTCAGTCATCGTCTATGCCTTTATCTTGAGATGTTTTTCTATGCTGTCCTCTAGCAGTTTCAACATTTCAGGTCTTACACTAAGGTCTCTGGTTAACTTTTCATTGATTCATCTATGGTGAGAGTTACAGACCTAGGCTTCTCCTTCTTTGTGTCCATGCAGCTTTCTCAGCAACATGTGTTGAAGAGCTTGTCTTCTCTTCAAAATTTTTGGGCACTGTCAGAAATCAGGTGGCTGTGGCCATGTGGATTTATTTCTTGCATCTATATCCTGTTGCACTGGTCTATGCATCTGTTTTTGTGCCACTACCATGCAGGTTTTGTTCAGCTGTGGTTCTGCTCTTACAACACTCTTTCTCCTAGTCTATCTGAGTGGTCCTGTGGATTGAGTCATCGAGAATAAGCTGCTAGGGCTGGAGAGATGGCTCAGCTGTTAAGAGAGCCAGGTGGTGGAGGTGGAGGGATGACTCAGTGGTTAAGAGGGCCGCCTGCTCTTCCAGAGGTCCTGAGTTCAATTCCCAGCAACCACATAGTGGCTCAAAATCATCTATAATGTAATCTGATACCCTCTTCTGCAGATAAAGCACTCATATGCAATAAACAAAATAAATAAATCTTTGTTAAATAAAAGAGAGGGCCTTTAATCCTGATACTTGGGAAGCTGAGGCAGGCAGATTCCTCTAAGTTCGAGGCCAGCCTTGTCTACAGAGCAAGTTCCAGAAATTGGAGAGATTTGTCTTGATCTTCTAAACTTGATGTCTCTTAGGTAAGGGAGGGAAATGCAGAGGGAATCTATGTCAGTTGCCCATGGATGCTGTTCTTCCTTTAGGAGAGTCTCTTCTCTCTGTGTGGATCAGGAGCTTCAGCTGGCCAGCTAGCTTTGCTTTTTTTTCTTATAAACAAATAAAATATATTCCCATTTTAAAAAACGGATTAAAAAACAGCAGGGTATAATATTCCATATGAATAAATAACATACAAGGCTGTATTTAACAGGCATATATTAATATGCTCATTATAGATGAATGTGTTTAAGGAAGGATTAATGATAAAGAGTTTATTTCTAGTACTAAGAACGAAATCCAAGGAATTGTGTATGTTGGCTGAGCACACTACCATGGAGCACAAATCAGCCTGAAAAGGGTTAATTAAGAGGTAGAAAACAGTCTGAAGGTCATTAACCAAGAACTTCTTTAAGACGATTCTTACAGTGTCTATCTTCGGGCAGTGGAGAAGGTCACAGACTGGGAACATACCTATCTGTGTCAATACCCAGCTAGCTGTCCTGCCCATACCTACTTTAGGTATTCCTCTTAGCTGCAGTGCCTTAGGACCTCTGGACAATTGAGAATTTCTGGCTTTGTATGAGCATGCCGTCCCTGGGCAAACTAGAAGATAATACAGATGACAAAACTTTATCATTGTTTAATATTAAAGAATTCTAACACCTTAAAAATCATTAGTAGTATCACAGGCCTATCCAAATACTTTTTACTATGTAACGTTCCACTCAGCAGGTAGAACAGCAAACTGTGTCTGTTGGCTCTCCATTTCCGGAGTAAAGCAAACATCAGAAAGAACCACGAGATACAAAAAAGTGAAAGAAAGACCCCCACCACGTATTACTCAGAACCATGACATCCACCAGCAAGTGGCCCCAGTGAGGGGCACATCATGGAGGGAGGACATGTTTCTGCTCATAGTTACTTGGTCAGTTTAGTGCTGAGACATTCTGTAAGCTCAGAGTCCTCAGTCCTTCACGTGTGGGGGGAAATCTGTCAAGGGAGACTGTGTTGCTGCCACACTGCTGTCCAGACAGACCACACCAAAACCATCTTATAGTCTAGACTGTCCAGTGCTGGAGCTACTCCATGTCATGCCCATGTGATGCACATGTGCTGCTGCAGCTAGTGCTCTACAGGGATGGTGGTCCCTTGCCAGCCATGTTAGTCATTTGTTATTCCATAAGGAAACTGACCATGGGCTCTCCAGTTTCACAGTCTAGATTGAACTAAACAATCCTGAGAAAGGATTCAGAGAGGATGTCAAGTGACCTTTGATGGCTTTGGACAGCAGATGCTCCCCATGTACTCTTTTGGTTTTGAATAAGCACACAGATAGGTGTTGGCTAAAAGATTATGTAGTGCTCAACATATTATAGGATTAGCACTGGGAGGACTTGACCTACAAAAACTATAAGTGGCATCTCTACCCTTGTCTTGAAAACGTTATTACAATCCATGGCTACTTTCTACTCTGTGCAAAAGGCAGATCACAGACTGTAGGTCAGTGCCACGAAATCTACTTCAAGAATGATGCTTAGCTTAATTTTGGTTTTTGTTTGACTGATTGTTTAGATGTCTTGGTTTGTTTTGAGGTTTTGTTATTTTTTGGTTGTTGTTGTTCTTTCTTTTGTGCTTGTCTTTGAGATTTTGCTAAGGCTATACGTTTTATTTGCAATACACTTTTTAATCCCCCGTTCAGTCCAATACCTACCTCTTTGAATAAAAAACTATTTCCTACTATTCACTGTTGCATCCTCATTGTACTCAGGTGTGGTGCCAGAGTTCAGCGCTTGCAGGTTCAAAGAGCCTGAGGACAGTGGCACGGCCACTGTGTGATGAAGGAGATCGCCACCAACCTGCCATTGAGGAGAGGGCTCCAAATAGCTCAAGCCTCTCTGCTTCTGTTTCTCTCCAATGTTCCGAAGCACACACCTTCTGCTTTGCTGAAGCATTTAGAGCCCCCTGTGAAAGTGTCTTTGGCCCATAAAGTGGTCAAAACCCACTGGTTGACAACCACTGCTCCAGTGTCACCCGCAGTCTAGGGATAGATCTTCTTTGTGCTGAATAATGAGTTCAATACCCAGGACCTACACAGTAGAAGGAGAAACCTGACTCCTGCCAGATGTCCTCTGACCTACACACACACACACAAACACACACACAAATATGATTTATTTAAGGGGGTTAACGCACTTGTCAGCAAACATGAGGATCCAAGTTTGATCATCAGAACCCAAGTAGTAGGAAGACTGACTTCCCATAAATTGTTCTATGATTTCAATATACTCACATTAACACATATAGCTGCATGCACACAAAATAAACGAATGTAATTAAAAATAAATAAATAAATGATTTTTCAAATTATCTTTTCTTGGCCAAGTAAGAAAGCACCAATGTCAATTTTCTAAGAATATATTACTCAGAATCATGTAGCTTTAAAAGCCAGAAAAGGATCCATACAACTGTTAAGACATTTAATGTTGACATTCTCGCCAAGTGCAGTTGTGTAGGCCTTTAATCCCAGCAATTGGGAGGCAGAGGCAGGCGAATCTCTCTGAGTTCAAGGACAGCCTGGTCTACAAAGTGAGTCCAGGACAGCCAAGGCTGCATAGAGAAACACTGTCTCAAACAAACAAACAAAACAGGTTGACATTCTCTGTTGAGAAGCCCAGACTCACTTTTGTTTTAGGATTACAAAGCTCACCTGTGCACCCCTACCTCTCTTTCTCTTGCCTGTTACCCTTGTATGTGTATCTGTGTTTCATGAGGCCTGGAGTCCAAACCCCAGGATCCTGCAAACACCTGTATATACAGATTCCAGGAATCACATACCCTCTTCTTAGGCAGAAATAGTGGAAAAATCTCCCAGTAATCAGGAGGAACATAAATTTACAAATTATATGACAAAAATGCAAAATTCTGTCCTTTTAAAATGTAGCTCACAGCTGGGTGTGGTGGTGCACTTGGGAGGCAGAGGCAGGTGGATCACTATGAGTTCCAGCCCAGCCTGGTCTACAGCCAAGGCTACACAAAGAAACTCTGTCTTGAAAAAAAAATGTAGCTCATGAAAGAGTTAGGACCCTGGGTCATGAATGAGGGGGACTTAAAACTCATGGTTCCTTTTGTACCAGTGACCCAACAAAGTACTGTCACCTCTCCATACCCTTTATACGCTGCTTCTGAATATCAAGTTAGAAACCACTCAGCAAGGGCCCTGGACCAAAGTCCATACACTCACCAATTACATTATATTTTATAATAAATGTTAAAAAAAAAAACAAGTGATATTTCATATTTGTTTTTATGTTCAAGGCACAGACAGAGCTTAGAATCCTATCACTTAAAGTTAAGACTGAGGTGTAAAAGGAACTACAAAAAGCCTTTTTGCCAAGTACAAATGCTAAGTAAAAATATCTAGTGTTATACAAGTAGAGTACCATAGGCAGAATCGTAAGCTTATAAGAAAAACTCACGATGCACTAGCTCAGAGTATCTAGTAGTACATGGCAGGGCCTCATTTCCAAAACACTAAAGGGAAAAACAAAAAAACAAGGCATTCAAAACAAAACAAAATGGAGAGACAAGAGTAGGTTTGTAGACTATTTGTGGCTGCTTTAAGCTCCAACTTGAGAAACAAAATACAACATGTAGGGAAGACTCCTTGTGAGAGATGGCAGAAAACATCACACTAAAGATGGTAAAACATCTCACCTTCCTAAACTAGAAGAAAAAGACTTCTGTGAGATCTTCAAGGATTTTCCTATCTGAAAACAAGAAACCTGCCCTCTGTCTCCCACAGTCCTTCTGTTACCACAGTCACATTTCTAGTGGAACTTCAAAGCAAAGGCTATGAAAGCCACCATGGTGGGTGGCGGTAGGAACAATCACTTAGCATCAGCTTTAGATTGAAAAATAAAAAATGAACCTTACATACATATTAAGACTACAGAGAGGCCACCATCCTCAGCGGCTTATTTTTTATTTTATTCTATACATACAGAGAATCTATTTAAAAAGCCAAATAAATTTTGATAAAAAACAAAATTTCATTCAAAACACTAAATACAAAAACTAATTCGATTTTATCCCATGCCAACAATAAAAAATGTTTTTGAAGCCAGGCAATGGTGGTGCAGGCCTATAATCCCAGCACTCAGGAGACAGAGGCAGGTGGATCTCTAAAGTTTGAGGCTAGTCTGATCTACAGGCTGGCCCAGGGCAGCCAAGGATACAGGAGGAACCCTATCTCCTAAATACAAAAACAAAAAATGTTGTTATGGGAAACAAAAATTTTAAGGTTTTTTTTTTTTTGCTCTTTTTTTTAAGGGCTGGAGAGAAGGCTCAGCATGTAAAGTGCCCGCTTTGCAAGCAGGAGGACCTGAATTCAGACCCTGAGCCACATAATATCTGTGCAGCACTGCCCACTTCTTTCCAACTCCAGCGCTTTGGTGTGATAAGAGCCAGCCAGCCTAGTCACAATGGCAGTCTCCATGTTCAGTGGGATTGTGACTCAAAAGTTAAGATAGAGAGCAACTGGAAGACGTCAGACATAGACCTCTGGCCGCCACACAAAGTAAAGAAAACTCACACCTATGCACTTTGACATGTATTCAATTGCTCACTGTAATGTTGTAAGCTAGATAATACTGTAATCACCATGTACAGCTGAATAAAATGAGGCCTCGAACAAAAAGGCTTGACTCTGAAAATCAGTATTACAAGGCAGAGGATGGTCCTTACCTTTCACTTTCACGCTCTTTAATCGGTCTTTTAAAGCCCTGAGATCAGCCTTCAAAACATTCTCCTAATCCTCAGACTCCAAAGAGGACATGCCTGTTGTATCTGAGGCCAAGGACTTTCTTGTTCTTGTACTTCATTTAAAGTTTCATTCAAAGCCCCAGTTGTTCTTTAACTTTTTCACTGGGACTACGTAGGGCGTTGTGGACTAGGCGCCACAAGGAAAAGGTAGCTATAGGGACCCTGTCGGAGTCTTCTCTCTGCAGCAGTTGTTGTAAATCACTTTTTACTTGATCCCAATCCTGTGGATTTAATCCCCCTGACACAAGGAACCAAGGGCTGCTCAGTTCTATGGTCTTAATAAAATCTTTAGCTGTCTTATGTTTAATTTCAGTGCCTTGTTCCTTTAACAACTTAGTCAATTGATCCACCATAATGGTGGCCAACATAGTGGCACCCATTTTCCAATACACCCATGTTTTACCTTTTTCAGGCGCTGGCCAACTGCGACATGTCAGTAATTTACCTTCTTTCTCTATCTCACTGTGACCTCCACTTACAGCACCCGTGTTGCAAGTACCCCGAATTATTGAGCAAGGGACTGTGGATTGAAGAACACTCAAGACAGCAGGTCATTAGTGCTAAGAGAATGCCGTTTATTGGGAATAACAGAACTGCTTATATGGGGGAGGAACCAGCGTGGAACAGCACTGTGAACTCAAAACAAGGAAAATGAAGGCAACCAGTGCAGCACAATATTTCAACTGCAGAGAAAAACAAGTAATGTTTTCAACTGCAGACAAAATCAAGTAATGGTCGGTACCAGCACAGCTGCAGTTCACTGCAAGTGAGAGTCTGAGGGTGTGGCTCAGAGGGAAAGCACTTGCCTGGCGGACATGAACTCCTGGGTTCCAGCTTCAGCCTGATAAATAAATTTCATTACTGGAGAGAATGGAAGGATGCAGTCTGGTGCTAGAGCCTTGCCTGGCATACATGGTACATGGCTTTGGTGTCAGTACTACCAAATACATAAACAAGGACATAGATAAGGAGGCAAGAGAGGAAATAAGTTGCACTGGCGTGGTGGAGTTCCCAGCTGTTTTCTGAAGTAGTCCATTTGCAGAGCCTCTGATGTGGCCACTCTGTTTACAGGAAGAACGCCCTCATGAAATTTAGTAGTGTGGTACCATAGAGAAGTTTGTGTTGATTGGCAGAGGGTCGGGAGTTACAGCCATAGAAGAGGAGAGGGGAGAGTCTGAGCCCTGTTTGAAATCCCTGGAAGTTCAATGGCTCCAAGGAAGGTGGGTGAAGATCATGGTAGAGTTGAGAGCAGACAGCACTTCCACCTATGGGAAAGGTGGGCAGCTGCTGCTGCTGCTGTTACTGAGGCCAGTTCTCCTCTCCACGACTCAGTGGGATCATTGGATACTAACCCCAAGCTCTCATCTTCATTTTGCTTTGGCATGACAAGAAGGATGTGGTAACTTATTTTCTTTTCCTTCTCTTCTTCCTCCTTTCCTCCTCACTTCCTTCTTTCTAATCCGTTCTTGATAGAGTCTCACTGTACATAGCCTAGGCTAGCCCCAAACTCTTGCTCATCCTGCCTCAGCTTCCTCAACATTGCTAGCATTGTTGTTTTCTCCCACCACGCTTAGCATTTTTTCCATTTTAGTGGAGATGGGATGGTTGTTTCTCCAGCATATCCCTGAACACCAAGGGGAGGAGAATAAAAAGGTTCTAGTAAATGTCTGTGTCAGAGAGGGAGGTTCCCACATCTCCTAGCCTCTGGCAACAAAATTATTTGTTCCCCATTTCTAAAACATAATCTTTTAAGAAGCAACAAATGAACTTACACATGTGTGTTTGAGACCAGTGGCTCTTTATTCACCATAATTCTCTGGAGATTTATCAGCTGTAGCATGTTTCAATGGTTGGTTCTTTCTTACTGATGAGTAATTGTTCATGTCTTTACTATTTTTTTGAGATTATATTCACGTAATTTCTCTGTTCTGTTTCATCACTCTAAACCCGGCAGTGCACCCTCCAACTCCAGCCCTGCCTTCTGTTGAGTAACAGTTTCCTTCGAGGTCAGGCAGGGAAGCTCCTGAAGCAGGGAAGTAAACAACTTAAAATAGCTTCAGGAAGTCCATGAAACTGACCACATTTACCTCCCAGTCAGAGTAAGCAGGAAAACCTGAGAGTCCCTCTTAGACCTGAGGAACAGCTGCAAAGAAACCTCTCACACTAGCCTAGCTGCAAAGATTCTAAGACCATACCAACTGCCCCAAAGAAAGCAGAGACAAGCTGCCCAGAGAAGATTTAGACCAACCGAGTCATTTGAGAGGACGCTCTCCAACCTGTTGAGCTGCCTGCAGGCTGTGCAGTATGCTCCAGTTTCCAGCTTTGTGAGCTGTCACCCATGTTGGGTTGGGCTTTGGTGCGGGACTGTCTGTGAGTCATTTCTGGGCCTCTACACCCTTTCCTGGGGCTGCATGTGGGTGAGAGGCTCTGATCTGCAACTGATTGTGTGGCTTGCTCTCTACAACAATAAGATATATCCTTCCTCAGTCTGGGATACTTTTCAGTCTCTAATAGAGGTGATTGTTTTCCAAAAACCCCCACTCTTGCTCTTGCCAGTTAGTGTCCATCTGCACACATAAGGAGGACAGAGGAAGATGTAGAGGGACCTGCCCTTTCACTCTGGGCCTTGTCCTCCTAGTCTCCCAACCTGCACCTCACTACTGTTAGCTGGCTGCCAGACAGGAAGCCTCATCAGTTTTTGTTTCTGTCTCACCCTAGTGCTGGGGTTACATGCACACAGGGCCACACTCCTGGAATCTCATAGTGCTGGGGTGACCGGCACACAGGGCCACACT
>OU015356.1:157079441-157092097 GCA_907164505.1 Acomys kempi
TCATAGTGCTGGGGTGACCGGCACACAGGGCCACACTGCTGGAATCTGAACTCGGGTCCTCATGTCTGTGCAACAAGTGCTCTGACCACTGAGAATAGTTAGCTGAGTCATGGATGTAGAATGAGTGATTACATCTAATGCATTGTTGGTTTTCTGCATACTTTTTGTCTGTATTTTTTGTAATATTGAGCATTACTTCTAGGGCCTTACGCATGTTAGGCAGACACTGTCTCCTGAGTTCTATACTTGTGTTTTTCTACTACATCACATCCCACAGGAAGGCGACTCTAGCCCAGGGAAGGCAGGGGATTAAGTATCTCTTTTCTGTTAAGTTCAGCTCTCCCAGGAATATGCTTGACTGCTCCCTACTCCCACAGGGATGGTGTACAGGTAAAGGAAAGAGCACTCTGCTCTAGTAGCATCCACTTACCTGTGGGGACAGTGAACTGCCAATGCAGCTCAGAGGGCAGTGAAGAAAGGGGCCAGGCTGAGAGCCAAGCACAAGTCTGCTGTCAGGAGAGAGGTATGCGGGAGGGGGAGTTCTGATGGTGATGGCCAGTCACTAAGGAGATCCTACACAGTCACAGTGAACTGGCATTTATTTGTTGGGTGTAATTAGTGGACTTCTAGAAGCAAAAATGAAATGCAGAGAGGGACATCTACTACATCTACTACCCTTGCAGCATTAGAGAAGTCGCAGCTGCTTTCCTCTCCTTTCTCCTGCATCCTCCTTTGTCCTCCGTCTTTCCTTGGACTCATTTACTGACTATCTAAATCTTAGGCAAGAAAAAGCACTCGGAGTCTAGATCAGCCTTACAGCACCCAGATTTTGTACACAGTGGAGGGGATTCCTAGAAAGAGGAAAGAGGAAAAAGTGATTTGTACACAGTGGAGGGGATTCCTAGAAAGAGGAAAGGAGGTCTTTCTCGAGCACTTCATACTTACTTTGTGTCTTTGTTTAGGGTTGGAGAAACTGAGGCAGGTGAATGTAGACTGATGATTGGGGCCAGTCAGACTTGTGACTGGTGTCTTTTCTCGAGTTCTGTTCCCAAATTCAGAAGGTTTTACATTTTGAGGACGCAAAAGTACCCAGTAAGGACAAAGAAGAGGAGAGAGAGACAGGGCTTCCTTCTCTAGCGACTTGGGAATGGATGTGTTACTGCTAAGGAGGAAAACTTAAACCAACCACATTTTTCCCTGTAGCTAGAGCTGTAAAAGCATTTTCTATCCCCAAACTGTAGGGGGTCATAAAAAGGCTCTTAGGTCTGAGGTCAGCTCCTGTGCAGAAGCAGGCCACTGCAGAGAGCTTGCTGGCTACAGTAAACTTCGGCCTGTTTGCCTTAGAAGGCTGATGGTAAGGCCCTAGGTCTGTTAACTTATGTGAATCCACAGGGAATTAAGAAATAAGAGAGAGATAGAAAACACGCGCGCGCACACACACAAAGCATTCAAAAGGAAAAGGTGAATGAAGTTAAAAACTTCAACTCTGTATGTACACATACACAAAAGACCAGACATATAGACCTGTACATATTCATACATATACTCAACAGATGATACAAAAGGAGCTCATTACATACATACAGACAATTAGCATACACGTATGTAACACATGTACAAAAATCAGACAGATAGACACATTCACGTATTTATAAACATATTTACATATTTACAACTCATGGATGAAGTAAATTCCAGTGGTACTAGTTTTATATTTCTGAGAAAAGGCTTTCTACATCAGAAAAGGAACTACCTCAAAGACAAAAAAGGCAATTAATCACACACACACACACACACACACACAAAACCAAATGAATGCAACAGGATAATAGGTTACATGTTTTTCATTAAAATTAAACATTTCTTATCTATGTATCCATTATATAAGTTCATAATGAGTTCAGAATGACAAAGGTGGACAAAGGCCTAAAGGTTAACAGGGTCCAAGAAGTTATCACAAGATATATGTCTTTTCAATTAGGACTGACCTGGCTACACATTTTCCAGCTATCTCTTAGTTTCTAGTGACATCACGACAATAATTTTATTTGTCTTTCATTCCAAGATTAACTGTCTATTTTCTATGCACACAGAGAGTGAGGACTTTATCTCTAATGCTAGAGTGAAAGCATACCTGAGTGATAAACCTGTCTCAGGCCTGTCTCTATTCTAGTGATGTTTATGTGTCAGTGACAAGTGAAAAACACAAAATTCCTGGTAGATTTAGTTATTCTGCATGAGGGGCTGAAAAAGCCACTTGAATCAACTTAGGAGTCATTGTCAGGAATCACGATGTCATCCTCATTGTGTCTCCGCAAGAATCTTCCTGGCAGAGAAAAGCAGTTGCATCAGAGCACAGGCGTTATGTATATTGTACGTACATACATATATTTATATTTCTATGAATGGTACAGGAAATACAAGCATGGAAAGGCAATCAGCAGAAGAAGCAATCTAGAGATGAGCTACCTAGGGTCTTCACTTACTAGGTCACACCCATCACAGATACTGCAGCAGCAAGCCACCTCCAGTTTGCTCACTTGCCTCAAGTCCACTCCTGCATGACTGGCTCCTGACAATTTTGGTGAAGCTCAAAGCATTAGTTAAGAGACGCATGGGAGACACTTTGGCCCTGAGTCTAATTAATGTTTGAGAAGAACTAAAACTCCCTGTGTTTGTGGCTTCGACCCTAGTGGTGTGAAGTACCAGTAGGGTCTGTATGAGTCACCCAGATGCTGCGGGGCAGAATGTTTGGCGTTTCATTGGCTGCCATAAAAAGCAGTGAGTTCTCATGCGTGTTGGCATTCCTCTCTTCCCTGCCTCCGACTAAGGTTTCACCTGCAATTAAGTAATTATGTTGAACAGCCATTAGCCTACTAAACAAAACTATCCCCTTCCCTGTGAGAAGTTTACCTTTTCCAAGTCCCCTATGGCAGAGCTTTCTGGAGGATGGGCCTCCCAGAGCCACTTCCCCCAATCCATGTCAGGCACTAGAGATGTAGAATACACATAAAGAGAGCTCAGTCTCCCCACCTCCAGGGGAAAAGCCCAAGAGCACAGGGTATGTATGACACTGGCCAGTGGATCTTGGGCTCCGTCATGATTCCTGAACTATAGCATTGAGTAGTTAAGGTAGTTTTCATGTCAGATGTCAGATCAGGAACCTAAAGTTGGTTCTTTCCCTTTCTTTCTGGATACCACTGATTTCTAAAGTCAGAGCTGAGTGACGGAGAGGGTGGGAACTCAGCTGTAACACCTCTTACTGTTCTGGTGAGTGCTGCCTACAACCAGAAAGGATTCCTAATCCTGACAGCACACGTGCGGATTTCCATAGCAACTGCCTTCCCTGGATGTCCTTGCTGTTCTCTTATGGGCTTGAGCGTGGGGTGGTGGCCACCCTGCTGTCAACTCTTGATCCCGTCAGAAAGTTCTATGTTCCACATCATGTACCTGATGGCTGCACAGTGTATTTCCTTTGCCTCTTCTTATGGTAATGCTTTTGCTGTGTATCTGAGGTGACACTAAACTCACTATGGAGCCCAAGCTGGTCTTGAACTCACAATTCCCTTACTACAGCTTTGCAAATTCTGGGATTATAGGGCTATCCCTGCATTTCTGGTATATGGTAATGCTTGAACCCTGCTGAGTGAGAGCAGTGGGACCTGAACTTGTGCATCCCAATCTAGTGACCCTCAGGCTTGTTAAGCAGGGGAGCTGACATGTTGAGCCAGTGAGGCTGGAAGGGCAGCTTTCTCAAGGGCTTTGTGTAGCTGGAGGAAAGTGCTCAGGGACCAGTTACTGCCCTTCTGTGTCTCCAGTATCAGCGACTTCCTGCTTTGCAGCTTTGTTTCTTTAAACCTCACTGTCTCTTGGAAGTGCTCTACTAAAAGGACAAGATACTAAATCTAACTTACAGAATTTACACTCCAAGAAAAAGAACAAAATCCAGTTCTCAAATGGGGACGTTTTGGAATTTGGTTGGAAGCCCTGGAACTCTAAGAGATGAATAATCAATGTTGACATCCCTCTCTCTACTGGAAAACAACTCAGAAATTGGCTGTAAGAGATGAGCCTTCCAAATAGGTTTAATACCTTGATTCACATTACCACCAAGAGCTGTGACTGTAGGTCCCTCTGCAGCTGACCCCAAATTTACCCCTTGGTGTTAAAAGTGCCAATTACGTAATAAAAACCTAAACATTGGTCAGATGTAATTAGTTAGAGAATAGACTTTTACAGTACACCGCATGCCATCCCAAGCACACAAATTAAGCCGTCTGAAGATGCACACAGTGATGTGCACAAGGAGAACAGGGCTCTCAGATTGGACCATCTCCGTGCTGTTTCTTAGTATGTGCTTTTCTGGGAACAGGAAACAAATTCTGGATTCAAACAGTTGAGACACAGTTTATGTGATCACCCCCCCCCCACCTCATTAAAGATGTCTTTAAAGACTCCAGTTGTTGTAGGCTTTATTGAAAGTGTAATGCATTTTAAAACACAATTTTGATAGGAATAGACTCCAAAGGCGTTGCCAACAAGTTATCCAACATAAAGGCATTTCTTGTTTGGAAGGTTGCTGGGCACCTCTGAAATAGCATCCTCTCAGTGTTTCCCTGGCACTAAGGACAAGTGCCCTGTCCTAGGCACTAGGGACCAGGTGGGCTCCTTTGCTGTAGATCTTTGTTCAGTATATGAGGACTGAACGGAACCATCTATTCTGTAGCTGTCTGCTTAGTTTATGAGGACTGAACTCAACTGTCTAACCTTACCTGTTTTATCTCCAGACTATGTGGATTGTGTCAGATGGTGCAGTGGGGAAAAGATATCTGAACCTGAGGACACAGACTGCATCAGGTCAAGAAGTCATTTCACTTCTGTTATTTCTGCGTCTACAGCTTGGGAAGGAGAAGGAAGAGGGAGAGAGATAAGAATGACAATAAGGCTGACGGACAGACCGTCACCTACAGAGGCGCTAGGTCATGTCCTGGCCACTGCTCTAATATTTCTGCTCTTTCATCCAGACTTCTCTTACTTCCTTAAGCAAGTATTGCAAACAGTATACCAACATGTTGTCTTAAGTTGGAAAACTCTAACACAAGTAGTCAGACTTACACCATTGAAGATTGTCCATTAGAGCAGTGCTTCAGGGCTGCTGCTTGAGCAAGCGTCCTTCTGCGTAGTTATTAACAGGAAGCTCCCTGGTTTCCTCATCATCAGTGTCTTCGGGATACAAAATAGAGAAAGAGAGGGGAAAGTGTGTGTGTGTGTGTGCGCGCGTGCGCGCGCGCATGCACATGTGCGTTCAATTGAACTACAATTTTTTTTTAACTACAGCTCTATTAAAAAAATATCAAACTTAGCAGTGATATCCCACGGGAGCTACATTGAAACATTAGTGGGGGCTGGAGATATAGCTCAGTGTTAGAGAGCCTGCATAGTGTATGCAAGGCCCTGAGTTCAATATCTAGGAGAGGGAAAAAACAGAAAGAAAGGAACAAAAGAGAAGAGGAGGAGGAGGTAAGGTGAGAGAGAGAGAGAGAGAGAGAGAGAGAGAGAGAGGGAGAGAGGACGCGCATTCCTGAAATAAGGTTGCCTCTAGAGATTCCAAACTGGGAACCAGGATACTGCTTTGAAAAATATTTAAATTCTAAAATTTCCTTGTAAAGTATTAACAGAAACTGGTTAACTTTTTTTATGATGTGCAACTCGATTTCTGTCGCATACAACATAAATCATTTACTGTATCATTTACAGCCTTAGAAAGGCAAACATATTTAATCCAAGTGCATAAACTCAATAATAAAATAACACTAAAAACAGACAAAAACCATGATCAAGACAAACACACCAGATACACAAGATATAAGCAGGACACTCTGGTTGTTGCTACACAGAGCTGTGATCATCACCAGGATAACTTTCCCTGCACTATATGTAGCCTGTTAAAAAACTTGAAAAATATCCCTCAAAACAAAATACACTCAATACACATGCACACTGTATGAGAAAACCAAGAATCAGCCAGATAGAACAGCAAGTGGCTCCCAGTAGGCTAAGCAACAGCCAGATCTAGGGATAGCACACTCTAGACAAGGCTTCATTTGAAAAAAAAAAAGTTGTAGGAAAGCTATTGTAGAAAGAAGAGAATTAGCAGTTTGCTCTGAGTTCGAGGCCAGATTGGTCTACAAAGTGAGTTCAGGACAGCCACGGCTACAGAGAGAAACACTGTCTCAAAAAAAAAAGTTGGGTGGCTCTAGGGCCTCAGTACCACAGCAGCAGGAAGAGGAAACGCAGGTGCCTAGAGGGCTTGGGGCCACAGGTGCAGACATTCACTCTGAGCCAGAACAGCCACGGCTGCTTTTGTGGCTGCAGAGCTTTTACTGAATTTGAGGGTGAGGGAGCAGGTTGAGATAAGGTGTCTCTGTGTAGCCTTGGCTGTCCTGGACTCACTTTGAATACGAGGATGGCCTTGAATTTACAGAGATCTGCCTGCCTCTGCCTTGCTGAGTGTTAGGATGACAGGCGTCTGCCACCATGCCCAGCTTCTTCCAAATCTTGATGCCATGTTTATACTCTGTGGGGACAAGGCAAGGGAAGTGTGTGGACACTATTGGATTATAATGTGTTTGTAGACGATGGGTAGGGTGGGGTATTAGAGGAGGGCAAGGCATGTAGGAACATGCAACCTAGTGAGACTATGACACAAAAATAACTGACTTGTTTTCATTATTCAATTATTCATTAATATACAACAACCAAAAGTAATTGGGGCATTTACATACTACTGAAAGTATGTAAGAGGTTTGATTCATCCGGCAGTTAAGCTGCAGGAGTCGGGTGTGGTGGTGCCCACTTTTAATCCCAGCACTCAGAAGGCAGATCCAGGCAGATCTCTATGAGTTCAAGTCTAGACTGGGCTACAGAGAGTTCCAGGACACCCAGGGCTATCACACAGAAAAACCCTGTCTTGAAAAACCAAAACCAAAACCACCAGCTGATCCCTGGGATACTGGGGATGAATAATTGGACGTTCTTTGTTTAGAGGTGGTTAAAAAAAAAGGGGGGGCACAGCTAGCCTCTGCGGTGCACACCTGTAATCCCAGCAATTGGGCACTCAGTAAGGCAGAGAGAGGCAGACAGATTCCTTTGAGTTTGAGGAAAGCTTATTCTATAAAGTGAGTCCAGGATAGCCAAAGGTACACAGAGAAGCCTTATCTCAAAATAATATATAAATAATTATAAGGACACAAAGGCAGGGGGACCAGTCAGCTAGGCTCTCAAGGCCTGTTCTCCATGTTTTGCAAGCCTCAAGTGTGTCATAAATGGGGCGATTCTGGACAACAGAAATGGCAGGTTTGGCCTCAAGGCAATGGGTGGATGAGGCCTCTCAGAGGCGCCTCTGTCAGGGAGACAGCCTAGCACAAGGAGCCATGGTGCTCTAACTTGCTAGACAGGACCTTGAAATAGTCAATACGTTCTTTCAAATACTTTACAGTGTGGTCCCTTTTCAAACATCTGCCAGTGTAGGAGAGTCAGGCGTAGGGTAACTGAGGTAGAAGAGAAGAGGTGTGTGTCCCTTGCAGTGCGGCTTAAGAACAAATCCTGTCATTTCCAACTCAACATTCCTATTTTGGGGCATAGTTCCCAGTGGCTGATAGTGTGGCTGCCATTCCTTACTTAGTATTCTCCGCATGTACTCACGTATATTACGTTCTTCTCCCCCCACACACACCCTCCTGCTGGAAGCAGAGCTTCCCTGATGAGCTCCACTGTCTGAGTACATGAGGTAGAGAGAGTTAGATCACTGGACATTGTGCCATTGCTTTCCACAAGCAATGAGGGACAAAGCTGCCTCAGCATAGTTCAAGGCCTTTTCCACCTAACCAACAGAATCAGTGGACTGTACATTAATAAGAGCTTTTTGGTTTTTTAAAACGCTCATGGCCACGGAGTTTATATGCTTTCAAAGACCCAGTGTTTGAACTTGAAAACAAATAGATATGTAGCTCTCCCTGCCATCCGTAGCTCATTTCCCATGGTTTCAGGTACCTGTTGTCAATATAGTCTGAAAATATTAGGAGAAAAATAAAGTTATGGTAGAAATAAAAGTTCTTGAGCTTGTACATTGATTCATACCTTTTTATTATAATTTCCTTACGTTTTATTAGATACTAGTTATTGTTAATGTCTTTCTGTGCTTAAATGCATATCAAAGACATGAATGTATATGAAAAACAGTGTAAATAAGGCTTTGAAGAATCTGCAGCTTCAAGGATCGCTGTGGGAGCTTGGAGCTTGGAGCCCATCTCCCTTGACTAAAAGGGACCTGGTTCCAGTCCTCTACATTTAATATCTCAGGCTGCCACTAGTTCTATTGTTATTTTTCTTTGGGTTTTTTGAGACAGGGTTTCTCTGTGTAGCCTTGACTGTTCTGGACTTGGTTTGTAGACCAGGCTGGCCTCAAACTCACAGAGATCCTCCTGCCTCTGCCTCGCTGAGTGCTGGATTACAGGTGTACGCCACTGCATTTAGCTAAGTTGCCACTAGTTTGAGGCAAGTGAGTGCTTACAAGTAGAATACACAGGACAGCTGCCAGTACAGCTCAAAGCTTCCATTTTGCAATTTTCTGTTTCCTTCTTCCCTAGTGGTCTGGCAAATCTACTCCCACACAATGCAAAACATGCATCAGAGTTCACAGGTCTGCTTCCATATGTGGATCTTCATGCCTGTGTTTCAACCTCAGCACTGATAGTTCAGCACCTTGATAACTGCCTCCTATATTTGTGACTTTATACCTCCTACATGTCCACCCTCTTGTGTTTCATGGTAACAGGACCTCACTAAAGGGAGAGATAAACTCAAGGCTCTAGTTCACCTTCATACAATAGGCCCAAAGCTGAGAATCAACCAGGAGAATAGCTTTGGGGGTTGTGCACTTGTCTGTGTGTCTGCCAACTGGCACAGATACTCTAGCACTGACAGTTTGGCTGAAGATACCTAGAAAGCACAGGGCTCCTTACGGCTTCTGTGGCAGCCATAGCTCAGCTTTACAGCCTGAGTTCTCCCAGTCTAGAACTGTGTATTAAGGTTCTGGTTCTAGACCATGGCTGCTGCTCCAGAAAAATCACATACCCTTATCTTGCAAAAGCACCTGTTTTCTCATTGGATTTATTTATTTATTTTTGGTTTTTCGAGACAGGGTTTCTCTGTGTAGCCTTGGCTGTCCTGGACTCTCTTTGTAGACCAAGCTGGCCTCGAACTCACAGTGATCCGCCTGCCTCTGCCTCCCGAGTGCTAGGATTAAAGGCGTGCGCCACCACGCCCAGCCTCAATGGATTTATTAATCAAAGAAAAACTCACATACTCTTAACTACTCTCAGCCCTACCATTAAAAAAAAAAATCCCAACTCTCATTAACAATGATACCTTTGGAAATGAATACAGGGCAAAACTCTTATTCATTAATAAATCAAACTTTTCACACATTATAATTCAAACAGGCATTTGGATGCGGTGGTGTACACTTTAATCCCAGCATTTGGGAGGTAGAGACAGGTGGATCCCCGAGTTTGAGGCCAGTCTGGTCTACAGAGGGAGTTCCAGGACAGCCAGGACTACACAAGCAAACCCTTTATCAAAAAACCAAAAACTGCCTTTTTGGTGGTGACCAGCTCCCTATGAGAACATGCCTCTCGCAAAGGACCTATCTCCTTCATCCCTCTCCAGAAGAGGAGAAGAGGAAACATAAGGAAAAGCCCCTGGTGCAGAGCCCCAGGTCGTACTCTATGGACACGAATGCCCAGGATGCTATGAATCACCATGGTCTTTAGGCATGCGCACACGGTCATCTTGTGTGCTGACTGCTCCACTGTTCTCTGTCAGCCCACAGGTGGAAAAGCAAGGCTGAGAGAAGGATGCTCCTGCAGGAGGAAGCAACACTGACAGTACCTAATTGAGATACTAATATGTGTGTGTGTTTGTGTGTGTGTGTGTGTGTGTGTGTGTATAAAACCAAAAAGCAAAACCAAAAGTGTGTTTTTTCTCCATAGTGGTTATGCATTAATTAATTTCCCTCCTGTCTCTTTAAGTACTATATATAGAAAGGCGATCCATAGATCAGTTTCTTCAGATGACCTAAACTCTCCACCAAACCTTGGGATCATGGGGCTCAGTGGACAAGAACAGTTGCTTGCAGCATTCTCTGTTTTCTGATGCTCACTGAATACTCCACATTACTTCAGTGCTCCTTGGCAGTTGACCTCAGATAATAACTTGTGGTGGACAGCATAAGGCACACGGAGGGGAGGGGGAGAGCAGCCTTTAGGATTTATGTAACTCTCCCACTGGAACCACACCCTGAAAGGTTGACATGCCACCTTTTATCTCCTGACTGACCTTGTTATGAACTCCAGAGCGGAAGAAAACCAAAAGGCTTCCAGCTTATTGCCTGAAGCCTGAAAGCTTTAACATCCCCAAAACTGGAGATCTCACAAGTCAGAAAAGTTACTCTTTGAAAATATCAAATAATGGAGACTTGAGGCAGGTGACCATTTCTGTGTTGTAAACTTCGGAGGATGCGTTCCTTTCTTGGCACACACACCAGGAACACTCGTCTTCCTGAACAGAAGTCTTTCTGTAGGGACTCTGACAACCCTGGGCCAGGAAACCCTGTGCTGTCACCATGGCAGCTGTATGGAAAGGCAGCTTCCAACCCTGAGAAGCACTGGCATGAGAGAGCAGATTCCCAGTGCCAGGACAACCCATGAGAGAAAAACCAAGTGAAAAAAATGAGGCTGAGAACAGTCTAGCATGGGGCAGTCCAGACGGGAGTCACGTCTATGTGCATTTTGACAGGCTCTCCTTTGCTGGCTCTGCAACCTGGCCTGGCCATGCTGGGGTGATTCATACATGATGACACAGCCTTCAGCACTCAGGTCCATAAAGGACTTAGAAGCCTCAGTGGGGCACAGGGGTGAGGAAGGGGTGCCATAGCACGAGCATAGTAGAAAAAGGTACGTCCATCAGAACATGAATGCTTCCTCTTCCTCGACTCCCATGAAAGGATAGTCTGGAAGAGAAGTGAGGGCCAAGGCTGTTTGCTTTGAGGCAGCGTAACTGGGTCTGAGCAGTGGACTAAGAAGTGTGGCTATCAGGAGTTGGCTTATCAGGTGAGACTTGTAACACAGGGCTCCATGCTGTCTGACAGGCAGTCTAGGCCAGCCACCTCTAAGAAAAGCAGTCTTGATAGCTACTTAGCACTGTGGTGTTCGTCTGTCTGTTCCTACAGGCCATGTGTTTCCATTAGCCTTTGGGGAAAAAGGCTCGAAGCATCTGACTCTTATCCCAACAAGTATGCAAGTTTCTTGCCAGCAGAAAGCAATACTGGGTTATGTGGCTAATACATTACTCAGCCTCTGTCTTCCTTCCACACAGAGGAGGGAAGTGGAAACCTCATGTGCTCTACAAGAAGTTAAACTGCAGAGGTCCCCGCTCTTTAGCTAGGAACTTCTGACATTTTCAGAAAGAAATGACAAGAGCCTCCATCCATCACCCTGAAGTCCAGGCTTGATGCCCTTAGAAAGTGCCCAGCGCACATCTGAGCCCAGGGGTCCTGCTCAAACTATGGCACCAGCCAAGGACAATATGGGCAGTAAACTTCGAACCCCTACCCAGATCTAACCAATGGACAGGACATTGTCCACAATTGAGTGGAGAGTGGGGTCTGACTTTCACACGAACTCTGGTGCCCCATATTTGACCACGTGCCTGGATGGGGAGGGCTGGTGGCACTCAGAGGAAGGATAGCAGGCTACCAAGAAGAGACTTGATACTCTATAAGCATATACAGGTGTGGCACAGGTGTGATGCCAGATGTGCATGCTCTACAAAGTGCTCCCTTTTCACAGGTGCACTTTTCATGAGTGAGTCTGCATATTTAGGAATTTGCACCCATAGATGTCACAGAGGATTGTAAGCAAAGCCTTTCACCCCACAATCCACAGTGATGCCAACTGTTTATATTTTCAGAAGGAAATTGCCTTATTCATTATTTAGAAACCAAAGCCTACCATTTCAGCTCCCACAGGTGTAAAGACCTTGTTCTCAGCCCTCACCCAAGAATCTTTGGGCTCTGAATTACTGTTTAATTTCTCCATTTCTACTCAAAGTAGAAACAGCAATGGTTTTTATTGGAATTTTATGTTTTTATATGAGGCACCTAAATCTTCCCTTTAATACTAACCACATGTGTAAAAGATTTCATTATTTGTAGGTGGATGCTAATTTTTCCCCTTATATTTTCACAAAGAAAACATAGTAAAGGAAGTTTATTAATAATTATAGCCCCTGTTCTTCTGATCTGTGACAAACTGCAGAAAGGTAAGATTCTAAGCATGCCCAATACATAAAACTCATTGGCCTGTGAACTGCATGCAGTCACACCTCCCTAGTGACAAACTTCTCTGCCTGTTATTGCCTGGGATGACCCTGAGGGGAGAGAATGCAGCCATAGGTTGTTTCCTGACAACTACGTTTACAGCTTATGTGGACATTCCTGGAAGCTAAACAGAGATTTTTAGACAGTAAAAGCTGATACATATGATATATCTCACACTAGCACTCTGCGTGTGATACATCTCACACTAGCACTCTGC
>OU015356.1:157092107-157127008 GCA_907164505.1 Acomys kempi
CACTCTGCGTGTGATACATCTCACACTAGCACTCTGCGTGTGATACACCTCACACTAGCACTCTGCGTGTGATACATCTTACACTAGCACTCTGTGTATGATTCACCTCAGTACCAACTTTCCTAGGAAGTATTCCACATTACACTTAGAAATATGGCTGAAAAGAGTTACTGTGATAGAGTAAATAATAGAGGTTTAAACCCTCTTATTTCTAGGATGACAGGATTTGAACCTGCACTTAAGAATTCAAAGATATTCGTGCTACCCTTCCACCTTGTCCTGACTCCTAGTAAGGTCAGTTAATGGAGCTATCGGGCTCATACCCTGAAAACATCCGTTCAGACCCTTCCTGTACTATTTACTCCCCTAACCCTTCTCACCATCTATTCCACCAGCTTTTCTGGACCAATAGTCACAATACTTAGACTAACCTCCTTCTTATATAAATGGGTTTAGAAATAAACTTGCTAGCAAGTATTCCCCTTCAAATTGACCAAAAAAGAAAAAAAAAAAAAAGAAAGAAAGAAAGAAAAGGAAAGGAAAGCACAACCCACGGAAGCAGCAACAAAATATTTTATCACCCAGGCAACAGCCTCAATAATCATTCAATTAGCCATCATTCTCAACTACAAACAATTAGGAATGTAGACTTTTCAACCACAAATCAACAACACAACTTTCACTAGCAGTTAAACTCCATTTCACTCCTGACTTCCTGAAGTAACCCAAGGAATTCCACTTCACACAGGCCTAATTCTCCTTACATGACAAATATTTACCCCTTTATCAATCTTCTTTCAAATTCATGAACTACTTAATACTAACTTAACTGTCACCACAAGCCTTTCGGTCCTTATTGGAGCACAAGGAGGACGAAGCCAAACAGACACAGGAAGAAGCACAGCATACTCATCTGTAGCCCACATACTATGAACAGTAGCTCTCCTGCCCAACAACTCCACCTCATACTGCTCAATCTAACCATCTACATTATCCTCACAGCTTGTAATATTTTCATTCATACCAATCAACTCAATTTCACTATCATGAGATAAAATACCCATAATACTCTCACAAATTCCCCAATTCTCCTATACTTAGGAGGCTTTCCTCCACTAGCAGGATTCTTACCAAAGTGAGCTGTCTTCACAAAATTACTAAAAAACAATAACACAGCCTTAACAATCCTAGTAGCTATGACAGTTTTACTAAACACATTCTTTTACACATGCTTATTCTACTTCACCTACCCTTTTTTCCAACAAACAATAACTCCATATTATACACTACCAAACAAATCTCAAAAACCACCTCCTCCTACCTTCCCTAACGATGGTAACTATCATAACACTAACCCTGCCCCTGATACTTCAGCTAATTCTATAAGAAGTTTAGGATATAATAGTCCAAGAGTCTTCAAAGCCCTAAGAAAACATACAGTTTAATCTCTGACAAGAACTGTAAGATTCCATTCCTACATGTATTGAATGCAAATCAAGCACTTTAATTAAGCTAAATCTGTGACTATTCTCAACAAACCATAAAGACACTGGAATCCTATACTTAATCATTGGGGCTTGAGAAGGTATAGTAGGAACAGTCCTAAGCATTTTCATTTGAGCCAAAGTAGGTCAACCTGGAGCCCTATTAGAAATATACAATGTAATTGTCACTGCACATGCATTTGCCATAATTTTCTTCATAGTAATACCTATAATAATTGGAGGCTTCAGAAACTGATTAGTGTATCTAATAATTGGAGTACCTGACATAGCATTTGCATGAATAAATAATTTAACCTTCTGACTCCTACCTCCTCATTTCTCCAGCTTCTGTCATCATGAAAAGTAAAAGCCAGGGCAGGAAGAGTGTAGTGTATCCCTCTTTAGCTGGAGACCTAGCCCATGCAGGAGCATCTGTAGACCTAACTGTCTTTTTCCTACATCTATCCCAGGTGCTATCAACTTTATACCACTATTATTACTATAAAGCCACCTGCCGTAACATAGTAGCAAACACCAGTACTCATCACAGCTCTACTATTGCTACTCTCCCTTCCAGTATTAGCCGCAGGTGTTACTATACTTCCTCCTATACAACCTACCCTGATCCTGCTGGATGGGGTGGACCAACTCCTTATCAACATTTATTCTGATTCTTTGGTTATCCAGAACTCTATATCCTTATTCTCATAGGATTCAGAATTATTTCACATATCTTCTCTTATTCAGGTAAAAAGAGCCTTTGGATATATAGGAATAGCGTGAACTGCATCTATTGGCTTTTTAGGATTTATTGTTTGAGACCACCATATATTTACAGTTGGATTTGAAGTAGACACCTGAGTCTACTTCACACCAGCCACTATAATTATTGCTATTCCAACTGGTGTAAAGTTTTTAGTTGACTTGCTACACTCCATGGAGGCAACACAAATGATCCGCAGCTAGACTATGAGCCCCAGGGTTCATCTTCTTATTCACAGTTGGAAGATTCACAGGAATTGTTCTATCAAAGTCTTTACTTGACATTGTCGTTCACGATATATACTACTTAGTTGTTCACTTTCACTATGTATTATCTATAGGACCTGTGTTTGCTATTATAGCTGGATTTGTCCACTGATTCCCTCTATTGTCAGGTTAAACTCTAAATAATGCGTGCAAAAGCCCAATTCATTACTATATTTGTAGGAGTAAATTTGACTTTCTTCCCTCAATATTTTGTAGGTCTTTCATGAATGCCCAACGCTACTCCAACTACCCGGATACCAACACCACATGAAATGTAGTATTCTCTCTAAGATGGTTTATCTCACTAACAGCTTTCCTTATCATAATTTTTATAATCTGAGAAGATTTTGCCTCCACATGAGAAGTACTCTCAGTTTCATCAACAAACCTAGATTGACTTCACGGCTGCCCTTCACCACGTCAGACATTCAAAGAGCCTTCTTATGTAAAAGTTAAATAAGAAAGGAAGGATTTGAGGCCCCTAAAACTGGTTTCAATCTAATCTCATAACCTTTATATCTTTCTCAATGAGATACTAGTAAATTTATAGATCTAATATCTTATATGGCTTACCCTTTGCAACTAGGCTTACAAGACGCTTCATTCCTTATTATGAAGAACTTATAAACCTTCTTGATCGTACATTAATAATCACTTTCTCTATCAGTTCCCTGGTTCTATATATTATCCCATTAATACTACCCACTGACTACACATGCTAGTACAACAGACGCTCAAGAAGTTGAACCAATCTGAACCACTTTACCGGCTGTAATTCTAATCCTCTTTGCCCTTCCTTCCCTTCAAATCCTTTACCTAACAGATGAAGCTAAAACCCTGCCCTCACAGTAAAACTACAGGACATCAGTGACACTGAAGCCACCAATATACTGATTATGAAGACCTGTGCTTTGCCTCATACATGGTTCCAATAAGCGACTGAAAACCAGCTGAATTCTGCCTACTAGAAGTTGACAATCGAGCTGTACTTCCAATAGAACTTCCAATCCACATCCTAATTTCATATGAAGAAGTACTTCACTCATGAGCTGTTCCCTCATTAGGACTAAATACAGATGCAATCCCAGGACATCTAAAACAAGCCACAGTAACATCAAATCACCCAGGTGTGTTCTATGGCCAATGTCCAGAAATCTTTGGGTCTAATCACAGTTTTATACCAATTGCTCTTGAAGTAGTACCACTAAAATATTTTGACAATTGATCAGTTTCCACACTTTAAACTCACTATGAAGCTTAGAGCATTAACCTTTTAAGTTAAAGTTAGAGACTAAACTTTTCCATAGTGAAATGCCACAACTAGGTACATCCACATGATTCACTGCTGCTCTATCTGCAATAACTACACTCTTTATCTTATTTCAATTAAAAAATTCTACACACGTTTTTCCTACTCACCATCCCCTAAAACTCTAAAATCACTAAAACTCCAAAGTCCTTGAGAATCAAAATGAATGAAAATCTATTTGCCTCTTTTATTACCCCAAGAAGACACCAGTAGACATTATCATTATTATATTCCCCTCAGTCTTACTCCCCTTTTCAAAATGCGTAATAGCCAACTCCATTCATTCTTACAATGACTAACTAAACTTGTTATAAAACAAATAATATTAACCCACTCCCCAGAAGGACGGGCATGATCCCAAGTAATTATTTCCCTCGTTGTATTCATCAGATCACCAGACCTGCTAGTCCTTCTCCCGCCCACATTCACACTGACCACCCAGCTCTCCACATTGTTCGTGCACCTCTACAAAAAGAACTCTTTCTTTGGGACCCCATATTCCCTCAGCCTCGTCAATCCTGTCTCCGGCTCCATCTTTTTCTTCTACTCTTTGAGGCAAGGTCTTCTTCCCAATCCTCCTGCTTATAATGTAAACCTGACCAAGAACCAGCCCCCCACTTCTCCCAGGCGCAGAACTCCCACCCCACCCTCGCGCGCAGCCTCCTTCCCTTCAGCGGGTGAGGATCTCCCCCACGCCGGTCTCCAGCACGTTCTCAGCTGTGGTTTCGGCACACTGCTCCTTGAGGTGCCGCCCGGCTTGTGGCCGAAGCGCATATCACGGTAGGAACATCCGCAGGGCTGTGCTCTGAGTGCAGGTTGAGGTGATCGTGCAGTGTGGACTGCGGAGTGAAACACTTGCCGCAGATGCCAGACGAGTGCGACTTGACGCCGCGGTGATCGTTCACGTGGAGCTTGAGGTTGCTGCTGCTGTGGCTGAACTGTGTGCCGCAGTGCAGGCAAATAAAGACATAACGTTGCGCTCGCATGTGGAAGACCAGCTTCTCCACACCCTGATACACTTCTGGACATTTGGTGCACTTGATGTTCTTAAAGGGGTTTCCACTTGAGAAGCCCCCAGGCAGGGGTCCTCAGCCGCCTCCTGCCATCAGACTGCCCCTTACCCCCCCAGGGTTCTCCCCACCCCACCCCTCCCCCGGGCAACCACAGCCGCCCACTGCTGCTTCTACAAGTTCCGAGGTGGCCCCCACACTGGCCCTGCTTCCTCGGGTCAACTACAGGCCTTCGCCTTTGTGGCCTCTTACAGGCTGTAGCAGGCCTTCACCACACCTTGGGACGGGGCTACAGTGTTGGGGGCCACACTGCTCTGAGTTAGCTCCCCCAGGTGGCTGCGCACAGAGGGCTGATACCCAGACCCCCTGCTAGGCCTCCCGGGACTTTGAGCCAGTGTGCCACTTTAGACTCCACCTTGAGGATGCAGATGTCAGAAACATCCTCATCCTCATCCTCGGACTCTGCCTCCAGCTCTAGGTCCTCATCCAGCGGAAACTCCAGCTTCACTGGCCGCAGGAGTAAAGGGGGTAGAGGAGGTGGGGTGGGGTTTGGTGCTGGCTTTGGGGTCCTAGGGAGGAAGGAGGGACTTGATGACACAGACACTGCTCACCAGGCTCGCCTCGCTGACTCCATCCTCTCTGAAGCCTATATTTGGCTCAACCAACTGGCTGAGGACGGTCCTGCAATCCTCCACCAGTGCTCCATTTGCAGGTAAGAGGGGCAGCAAGTAGTTCACGATGTTCCTGACTGCTCCAGGGCGCCTGCGCAGCAAGAGAGGAGCACGTCCGCCACAATGCGCACTGTGTATCAGCGAGACATGCAGCTCGGAGCCGGGATTCAACAACAACTGGTCCCGGAGGAAAGGCGAGCAGGTGGCCAGGGTTACTTTGAGGCTACGAAATTTGAGGCCAAGATGGTCACTTCGCAGAACTTTTCCTTGGCTTGGCGCTAGTTCATGTTTCGCAACGTATCAGCCTCATGGCCAGGCAGCTGGAAGCCCAGGACTTCCACAGCAGACAGAGGCCATTGTGGCGTGAGTGGACTGCTCTGGCCCGGTTTGGCCTGCTGATTCCCGCCCCCTGGTCCCTACCCCCAACACCCCGCCAGAGGCGCCCCCTACACTCGGGCAGGCAAGGCACAGCCACGGGCGCCTCACCAAGTTCCTGGGGGGGCGTGATCAGGGAGATGAGCGGCTTCGCGCCCCATGAGCGGCGCCATGGAGCTGCTCAAGGTGTCCAGGGACAAGCGCCGGCTCGAGTTTATCAAGAAGAGGGTGGACACGCACACCACAGCCAGGAGGAAGTGGGAGGAGCTTAGCAACATGCTGGCGGCCAAGAGGAAGGCAGCGGCCAAGAAGGACTAATGCCCCCTCCCCCGGTAAACGTTTGTGCAAAATAAAACAAACAAAACCAAATGACCCGATCTGTGCCATGTCTGCCCAACCTTCTTGTTTTTAAGTTCACTGAGAAGAGTCGCGGTTTCGCCTCCCACCTGTAATTTAAAATTATTTTACCATATTCCAACTCCTCCCCCAATCTGGCTTTTTCCCTTAGGTAAGCTTTTGTTTAACCGGCCTCCCAGTGTTCCTTTTAGCCTTGTTGGAGTGGGGGAGGCTTGTTTACAAGTCCAGAGCCACTGAGCTCTGAGAATGTAAGTTGCTAAGAAACACAGCAGGAGTTTTCCTAGCAGTTAGTTTGACTCCCCCTTTGAAAATTTCCTGGGCAGGCAAGAGCAAAATGCCTGATTGTCAGTTAGCTTTAAGCTCTGTTCCTCTAGACTGTTTTTGCCTGGGTCTGGGGTGGTGCCCTGTCTTACTTGATTGTGGCAGGGTTTTCAGAGCTAAGGGCTGTGGACCGCAGCTGTCCTTTCAAGCCCCAGAGAATTAGATTAGACCTCCGCTGTAGTTGAACCTCCCTCTCTTCCCTTTGCTATATTGAGTTTGGTCCTGGAGAGTGTTAGAAGTTTCCATTCGGAACTTTTTAATGTTTAGATCTGAATATTAAGGGTGTAGATAACATTAAATTCATTGGACGCCATTCGTTTATGAATATTAAAAATTAATATTGTCATACATTTAGCAAAATCTTTATTCATTAATCATTAATTTCCCCCAAATAACCATGCACTGAGACTATGATCCATTCAAAATTAAGCACAAAGGGGAACATAATAACGACTCTGTTATCCAGCTATCATTTTATCCTCTCCTCCAAGATCTTCTCTGGAATCTTCCATACCCTCCTCTCCTTCACCTTCTTCTTCCTATCTGACTTCTGGCCTCTCACCCTCAAAACTCCACCCCTTCTCTTTCTGCCAAATCCCAACCAGCTTTAAATTAGGTGGAGCAGAGTTCACACAACAAGGACAGGTGTACTTGAGAATGTGCCCATCACAGGAGGGACCAGATCATAGCGCTAAATGTATTAGCATTAAGACACGTGGCACCAGACCAAGCGCCATCTTGTCCCAGTGACGTCCCCTCCCCCTTGGTTTTCCTTCTCTCCAAGCCTCTCACCTCCCACCCCTGGTTCCTCCCACCTGGTCTCCACCATGATCCCTCTTCCCTCTTCCCATCCTCTCTTTCACCATCCTCTTCCAGGGTGAATTTTATTTCCCCTTCTGGGGGAGATGCATTCATGAGAAAAAATTAATATGCATGTCATTTACTTTACAATATTCTGAAATCCCCAAGTCACGAAATCGACACAGACTACCAGCAACCAGTCAGATGCAATGTTCACAGGGTCTTTTATTTATCATGCTCTGGTGCAAGGACAGTCCGTTCCCCAGAGGCTGAGGAAGGTGAGCGGCCTTGACTACTTAGAATACAGGGTTTAATAAAGGCAAAAACAGCAAGTGGGACTTTTCCAGCCTTGGCATTATGTAATTGGGTAAGGGGTATGGAGGAAGCGAATCTTTAGGGGGACTCTCAAAGTTTATATCTGCTCTGGCTGTTATGCTCCAGGTCTCCCACACAATTGGTAAGGGGGTGAGGGGGAAGCTGGCCCTAATCTGATAAGGAAAGCTTTTGTTTGGATTTTAGGGAAATGAGCCCCCCCGCAGGGAAATTGACTTTAAACTGATTAAGCAAAGGGTGGGGGTGGGGGCGGGGGGTGGAGGGTTCTGCTCAGGGAAGCCAGTCCTTGTCCAGGTCCCACAATTTCATCCCAAAGAATTGGTTTCTTTGTGGCTCTCAAGATCTGAGCCTGGATTCTAAGGGACATTCATGGAGTAAAGTTTAAAGGACCAGTGAGCTTTCAGTTGTTCATCTGCCTCTTCATATTCCAAGCACCTGCCCTTTTTTCTCTGAAATGTCTTCCTCAAAAAGTCATCTTTGTTCACATTCAAATGACCTCATAGTGGCTGTCGAGGAAACCAGTTCTGCCTCAAGGTATCAGAACTTTAGGCAGCCCAGAAGGTGACACAGGAATTGTGAGGCACAGGAATTTGGCCCCTTGTTCACTTCCTACATGGGCAGGTTAACAGTGGCCTTTCTCTGCTAGGCAGCCTCCAGCCACCTCTCCCCCCCTCTCCTCTCCTGACACCCAGGCTGGTCTGTCTTTCTTTTGAGCCATCTCTGTAGGCTGACTGCAGCTTATGGTGGTCCTACCTGAGCTCTGAGATTTATACACAAGTGCCACCACCCTCCTTCCCTGGCTCTTTGCTTCTTGAGCCTCTCATTCTGTCTGTGTCCTTTGATTTTAGAATTGAGGCCATTGATATTTAAAGTTATTGGAATGTGTGTGTTAGTGGTAAGTAACCCTGTTGACTTTTGGTGTTTTTCTTCTTCTCCTTGTATTTTGTGTTTTAGTAATTAAGACTTGGTATTTCTTTCTGCAGTCTTTCTCTGCAATGCTCAATACTCTTTTCAGGGAGAAATGGTTCCTTTATTTTCTTTATAGAGTTTAGTTTGTTGATTATAATTTGTTTAGGCTGTTTATGTCATAGAATGTTTTTTATTCTCCTTCGATCACCATAGGTCTGCTGGGTGTATTATTTTAGGTTTGTTGTTATAGTCTTTAAGACTTGTGTGCATTGCTCCAGGCTGTGCAGAATTTCAGTTTTCACTGAAAAAATAAGCTGTTATTCTTACAGATTTTCCTTCATATGTGACTTGCATTTTTTCTTACTCCTTTCATTAACTTTCTTTATTGTGTATACTTAGTGTTTTAATATGCCCCGAGGGCTTTCTTTTCTGGTCTTGTCTATTTGGTGCTCTGTGTGCTTTTCGTTTTTGTATAGCTGTGCCTTTCCTTAGTGAGGGAGTCTTTTCAACGATTATGTTGTAGATACTATCCGTGTTATTGATTTTGTATGTGTCTCCCTCATCTATGCCATTGTATTTTTGATGGTGTTCCACATGTCTTATGTCTTCCTTTTGTGTGTGTTGTTTTTGATCACTAGGAACCTATAAAGACAAACATGAAGCTGCAGAGAGTTTTCTGTGATTTGAATTTGTTCATTATGTTTAATAGTGAAATATACAAATATAAAAGAAATTAGAATTTCTTAGTGCTATCAGATCAGTTATAGACACTTAAAAATTATTCTATTCTAACTCTTAGAAATTATATATGAAAACTACTTGATAGGTACTTTAAGAAATTTGGTTAAAATCTCATAATTTTATATGACCGTGAGATACATAGCTGAAACTTTTATAAAATATGCTTAGAAAAGGCTGACTCCTTTCCTTTGGGATATGATGTTACATAAACAGCCTTGTCTTAGGGAGAAGTGATCGATTATGTCCATTATTTAAGGAGAAAACCAAAGTGAATTTAGACAACAATGTGAAAACAAAATGACCTTCTTTAAACAGCCATTTAAGTGTTATAATATTTTTCTTGAATATTGCGATATGCAAAGAAGTGAGAGTCATGAGCAAAACATGAATATCTAGGCATCAAATTATGAATATTTATCATTACAATAAAGAATATGTACAATACAACATTAGCAAATACCTTTAATCTATACAATATATTGAATAGAATTCAAATACCATAAAATAGAAAACAGAGGAGATATTTTGCGGATAGAATTTCCTCAATTAATTACAAAAAGCATGGCGCATCAACTCATATTTTTCTTAGCTCAGGTTTGGTGTTTTGAGTCTTTTTTTGAGGAATTAACTTGTTTCTATACAGTCAGGATTTAAACCAAGTTCTAACAAATCCTCCCAGCATCATAAAAAGTGTTGTCAAAAGAATATTATAACAATAAATGAAGAAAAGGTAGCATATGTTTACAGGGATCCATGTCTGTAATGAGCAAGCAAAGCTATGGGGCAGCTAGTTAAGCCGGCTGACCCAGATGGGGCTCAGACACCTGCTGCAGTTGTCCCTTCCTCAGACCACTGTGGCATTTAATGGCCTTGAGTCAAGAGGTTGTTCCATATTCATTCATATTGAATGAAAAATACGTTATTTTAGTACAAATATCCAATATCCTCTCTGACAATAGATTTTTAGTGTCTCAATTTTTATTGATGTAGATCTAAAGATTTTCACAAGCAATTAGACAACGTCAAGTAAAGAAATGTCAGGAATCTGAAGATTAAAGGAATAAAGATCGATGACTTCATGTCCTGCTTCTCATCTCCATTCTAGACAGTGAATTATGAACATTTCTCACAGAGGTTTGATGAGAGTACACCTTCTTGGATATTACAAAGGAAGTACTTACACAAATTTTTATTGAAAAGTATTATATGCACAGAAAATATAGATTGCAGAATCAGAGGAATATTCAACTGAAGAATTCACCTTAGGCCCTAATCCTTCACAGTTCTTCCCCATGTGTCTTTCTGAACTCTACTGACTAGCACAGAGAGAAGGGAAGTTTGGATTTACTGCACTAGGACTAGGAAGCTAAGAACAGACACTAGGGATAAACATACTTTAGAGGATATTGGAGCAAAACAGGACAAACTGAGCTGGACGACATGCCCTCTGACTTTCTTTTATTTTAAAAAGGAGTACAGAATTTTTTTATTCTTATCTTTTTGGTTACAAATTTAATTCTTAGCAAAAGTGGTCCTAGGTCAAGTGATTTAAATGCATGCACCCATGCTCCCTTGAGCATACACTGAGTGAGGACTGGACTCTCCTGCTCTATCTGTGATCTTCATGAGAAAATGCTCATAGGAATGCTGTGCTTCACTCCTTTGTGTAAAGTTCAGTTTTTTAAATGTTTAAGACATAGACTGTTAGATTAGAGCCAAATACCAGCAAGTCAACATATGTTTGTCAGCACAACACATACCATACAACAAAAAATAGGCCTATGTAAAAATGTCAGGTATAGAATTCCAAAATGCTGGCTTCTTAAATGGTAGCTAGGGAATGTAAAGTTGATGATCAAATCTTAAATTCACCAAACTGGGCCTAGTGCAATTTGTGAAGTGTAGGCGAGCACTGTAGCATGTATCTGTTTACCAAAAGTAAACATGGAAGGCAGATGTAGGAACAGCTCAGGTTAGAAGCCAGCCAGGGCCACACAGAAAAAGAAAATGACAGAAAGTTGTTAATCTAAAGCTTGATTTATTGCCTCAAGAAATTGGCCCTTTTATTTAAAACTTCCAAACATTTACCCTGTTTCTACTGGTCTCTGCAAAGTTCCTCAAACTGATTAATACTAATTAATGTAAAAATTGTTTCTAGTTAATTATAAATCAGTAATGTTCACTCTTCCTAATAATTTTGATACTAATGACGGTTTTTAATGGAAAAATGGATAATTGCATTCCTCTTTTCTGCTTATCATACTCTGAGGATACAATATCATTCTTGAAATCCGGGGTTGTTCTATTTTTTTCTCCATGGAGTCGTTCAGTGTTTGGAGACAGAGACCAATATAACTATTGCTTCCGCTGTAACTTTCACCCATAACTGAGATTAAATCCTACCAGAGCAAAGGCCTCCAATGTGGATTTGTGTGTCACAGGGTCAATAGCTCATCAACAAGGCAGGAAATCAGCTGAGCACTTGACCCATGAAAATTACACCAAGGGAAATCGCTTGTGAGATATTTAGTAAGCTGCTCCATGGCAAGCACACCTGCTGTTGAGAGCAAAGGCAGTAGTGGGTCAGGCTCATTCTTTAGTGTTCAACATGCTCTTACAAAGTCCTTGTCCAGAAACATGATGATGGGCAGCTGAGGCTTTGCCTCGTAATCACTTAAGGACTCCTCACAGAGAGCAGCACCTAAGGTCTTTTAACAAATAACATAGGGTTACATGGCCCTTCCTGAACTTTTGCTGTATGTAATGTGGTCAGTGTGTCACTGAGATTCTTAATTTCAGAGACCTCTTTGTAATCATCACCACATTGTCACATATTTTGGAGCAATTACCGTCCATAAATATGGGTTAATTCTTCCTCTGGTCTACTATTTTCCCTTCTATAACTACACAGAAAATCTTTGCTTTTTTACTTAATATTTTAAAAACATACAGCTTTTCCAATTTTTTCTTTTTTCATTTTTTGCTTACTGAGACTCCCAAATGCAGTTTAGGTACGTGGCACAGGACAGAAGTTAGACATATAAGAAGTGCTTGAGAGGCCAAAGTCTACTTTCTATGTAACATGATTATTTTATGTGTGTTCAGTGTGACAAATGCTAACAAAGGACTCCAAAGATAGTAATGGAGGTGGGGAGGGACCCAGGAGGTACAGGTATGTCAATTTTAAAAGTAAAGCAGTTGGAAGGTGGTCATAGGAATGATCATGAAGTAAACTGAAGTCTTAGCATCCTCACTAGTAGATTTTGAGTGAGTATAAACAAAATTGTTTATCCTGTCAACTTTCTATAATTATTTTCTAATTTTAAAGTTTGAATTATGCCTGCATGAGAAAGACAGTATTTAACTCAATTACAGGATTCTTGGTTTGGCAAGCATTCTGCAGGACACATTTGCATTTTAAAGAGTATTTTATTAATAATTTTGATATTATTATGCCTGGACTTTTCAAGGAGATATTAAGAGGGCAGGATGAGATTGCAACAAATAAGACCTAATATTTACAGCATTTAAGCTCAAAATAGTATATAAATTCATGCTTTGTGACCAGTCCTTCATATGTTCATATATTTCATCTCTATATATTTGGTTTCGAGCTGAGGCGGTTCAGCCTTGCTGAAGGAAGGATGGCACTGAAGGCATGCTCGGAGATTTCATAGGCATGCCTGACTTCCAGTGCCTTGCTCTGCTTTGTGTCCACAGTTGAAGATTCAAATCCCCCAGCATCTTAATCGTCTTCTCTTCCATTTGTCCTTGCTCTGAGGGACTATTATCCATGGAACTGTGAACCACAATAAACTGTCTTTAAAATTGCCTTGATGATGGTGTTTTATCAGACCCCCAAAAGGCATCTAAGAATTCATAGTAAAGAAAATGACTCATGACACTACAACTTTCCTATCCTTAAGACGTACGCCACAACACTGCACATGTTTAGTTCTTCTCCCAAGTCAAGCTTCTCCTTTAGGGCCTGGCATGACATTGCCTTGGCTGACTTTCAGAATATCCATTTTGGGTGTTTGCCTTTATCACTGATAACAGAGAGCACCAGTGTGAGCCTTCCTGAGAACCACAGTTCTCATTATTTCATTACACAAGAAAGAGTGCAGCTAGAGCGGGAGAATAGGTCCAGGTTCCGAGTTGTAGTTGATGCCTCCACACCTACTTTCTTCCTTGTGAGGATACATTATAAAAACATCTCCTATGCGCTAACAGAATAGAACTTTTGCTGGACTTCACATGCAAGTTCAAAATATACATTTAGATCACTTAAAATTTAGGACTAATAGTCTACTGTATGGTCAACCTGTTTAATCTGTCTTGAAAAGATCATTGTAACAACCAACCTTATTTGTCTTGAACTTCCCATGTAATCAACTTTTACAACCTAAGCTAATATAGTACATGAATATTACATTATGTAATCTGACAAACCCTTGACCCAAGAGGAATGTGTGTGTGTGTGTGTATGTGTGTGTGTGTGTGTGTGTGTGTGAGAGAGAGAGAGAGAGAGAGAGGTTTAATCCAGAAAACAGGTTGAAAGCAACCCTAACAAATACATATCCACCATGAATACTGGATCTAGCATATAGATATTGCTTGATAGTACTAGTTTGTTTATTATTGAGATCACTTAGAGTCAGTAAAGTTCATTACTTATAAAAGCTCAAAATTCTACACATAATCCCAGCATGAGAAGTGGAGTTGGGTAGAAAATCTCACCCACATGTGAGGAGCTACTGGCAATTCCTATCTGCCTGAGAGTAAAGTTCAATTTGTTTTAAGGATGTGGTCTCCAATTGGTGGACCATGCTCCAGTGGATGGCCACACACCCACGAGTGTATGGCCAATATAAAACTGGATAATTAAAATAGTTTTATGGAAAAATAAAGAGGGCACAAAATAATGGGTCTAGGAAAAGGCATGAATTTTGGGGAAGTTGGGGTCTGGAATTAAACATGACTAAAATTCATTATATGAAATTGCAAAAGACTTAATAAAATCTCCCTGATCTTATGTTTTAATGAGATTTATTACAGATGAGACCACTGACCCAGGAGTGGCACTATACACTGCACAGCTCACAGCACTGGCAAAGAAATGTCCATAAGCCATTAGGCTTTACTTAGGTGATTTTTGTCATCCTAAACAAAACAACCTCCTTAGCTATACCCCACTTGGATGGACAACTGCTAACAGGTATAGTCCCCTGAAGCCATGCAGTTATATTATTACTGCAATTACCATCTTTAAAAAAGGGAGAAAGGAAAAAGCACACATTTCTTTACATCCAGGAGGATCTTCCTGTAAGTCAATAGGTACATATGTTTGATAACTAAACATGGAGATAGACATTTCAAGTTTGTATGCAACCTGATAGTCTTAAATGGATTTTACTATTTCAAATACTATCCAAATATATTCTATTTATTCCTTAACTTCATTGGGAACACTGTAAGATGAAGACTTTGTCCTAGCTATCTTTGTGTCAACATGATATAACCAAGTATCATTTGGGAAGAGGGATCTTCTATTGAGAAAATGCCACCACCAGAATGGCCTCTGGAAAAGACTGTGGTCTATCTTCTTGACTAATGATTGATGTCCAATACCTCAGCTCACCAGGGGTGATACATTTTTTATTATTTTCCCTTGTCAGGATTGCCTCGCCAACCACAGGGGGAAAAGCTCAGTCCTGATGTGACTTGATGAGCTGGGGTAGGTGGGTGGGGGGAGCTCCTCATTTCTGAGAAATAGAGGTGAGATGATGGGGGAAGAAGGAGTGAGGGGTCTAAGATAGAGATGTAAAGTGAATAAATAAATTAACTTTTAAAAAAGTGTGGGCTGGCGCAGGCCTATAATCCCAGCACTCAGGAGGCAGAGGCAGGTGGATCGCTGTGAATTCGAGGCCAGCCTGGTCCACAGATCGCATCCAGGACAGCCAAGGCTACACAGAGAAACCCTGTCTCAAAAAAAAATAGTAGGATATGCTGATTCCCTTAGAGCCTTTCGTATTTATCACTTTATCCAAATGTGTTTGCATTAGTCTGAGGGAAGTGATTTATTAGGTTTTTTGTTTTCTCTACCATTTACATTTATTTTAGTATTCACATTTCAAACACAATGGATTTGTATAAAGTGCTATCAACTTGATTATTAACATAAATACCATGTTTACCAATAAACTGTGGTGTTGATTGTTAAGTATCAAACTCAGGACGAGTGACTAGGGTGACTGACTTGGGCTCCAGGTTCTCTTAGCATCCTTCAGTCCCTGCCTGTTATAGGGTAAGCCTGGATCACTCCACCCCCTACCCTGAACTCTCCAGCCCAGGAGCTGGGCTTCCCTTCCTCCAGAGGTTCTTCCATGTATAATCCAGACACTTGGTTACCTACCCTTCAGGGTCAAGACCATTCTGGACTTTCCCAGATATTTGTGCCTCTGCCTCTGCTCTCTCACATATTTATAATAACTTCCTCCTCCACCAGAAGTAGGAGCAATCATGTCCTTGCCTTTCCTTTGTATTTCTTTCTTCATTCATTTACTAAGTTAAAAAAAAAAAAAAAGAAGAAGCTGGATGTGCACATAGTAACAATCACAACCAAAACATGTTTAACAATTTCTTTTCTTTTGTAAGCACTTCCCCAATTGATAACATGTTTTCATTAGATACAGAAACATCAGCTGAGGTTATATTGAAATTATTGGTGGGGAAGGGGAAAAGAGGATTTGAGAAACCTTGGGCTTGAGGATGAACAGTCCAGGGACATGTGGGGACTGCAGCTCCTGGATCACCTTGCTGATGCCAAGAAAACCAGTGTAGTCACCTGGCCTGCTGCCAGGAAGGCAGGATTATGAAAGTCACTCATTCTGATGGCATATATGTTCTCATGCCCTGGGTAGAGGAACTACTAAATGTAGGCAAATGCTGACAGTGATAAATGATGGAAGAGGCTTTTGGTGAGCACAAGGACCATGGAAATGAGCTGAAGGTCTCCTCTGACTCCTGGAGTCCTCAGGGAGGGCACTCTAGTGAAACAGGTGCTCAAGCTTAACACTTTACACATGTAAACATGCTGTCTTACTGCACATCATTAGAGCCCTGTGCGCTGGAGACCTGCCAGGGACTTTTAGCGCTAGTCATTTTAGTCACGTGTCCTCCATATGTTGCAGTTATCATGAAAGAACTAAATATAGGGCTGGAGGGATGGTTAGTATCTTTTCAATAATTTAACAACACATGTCTCAATAGCTCTGATCAGTATTTTCTCCAATTTGATGCCTGACAGATTTATAGAAACAGATACTTTCCCTTTGTCGTTTCTACAGACGGGCTTCACTAGCAGAGGATAGTGGATGTCCTTAGGCTTTTCTTGCACTGTTTTCCACCAGACAACTACAAGAGGAAAATCACACGGGGTACTAGGAACACAGAAGCCCTTACAAAGCCTCATTTACAAGACAGAAGACCACACACTGTCTTGTCACTGTTTATATTGCTTGGTTGACTGATGCTTTTAAATTCTTCTTCTACAAAGAGTTTTCGAAGATCCTGTACTGTCAAAGTGGCTTTCCTTTTATTCAGGATAGGACATCTCTTTTCCTCATTTCTCAATCACTGATGAAACTTAGAAACTCTTGCTTCTCCTTTTCTTCTAGCACAGATTCAATGAAGGACTCAGGAGCAAAACTTCAGAAGCAATGTCGTTTTGTTCAGCAGAAATGATTGAGTACAAGAAGCTTCTGTAGGAAAGACAACTATAAGGGTTTCAGGGTACCAAATAATAAAAAGATGAGGGCTAAATTTGTAGGCATTCAAAGGGAGCCTGTGTTGGTTAACATTATGTCATCTTGGCACAAGCTACAGTCATTTGGGAAAAAGGATTCTCAACTGACAAAACGCCTTCATAAAACTGATCTGAAGGCAAATCTGTGGTTCGATTTCTTAATGGTGTTTTGCTGTGGTTTGCATGGTTTGGGTCCTGAAACCCTCACTAGGGGCTATGAAGAAAAGAAGGAAAGTGTTGGGGACAGTAGGCCATATGGCCAATGTTAAGCCATCTTGTCAGAGCCTGCACCTTTAAGTCTCTGCTTTTCCCAGAGCTTGCCTTTCACCAGAAACTAGCTGACCCTGTTGTGGGTCAGCAATTAAACTAAAGACAGAGATGGAGCAACTCCGTTATGGTTTAGCAGTTAAACTAGACAAAGATGGAGCCAGATACCCTGTGTGGCAGGACATTATGACCCTGCCTGGAATTCCCTGTGTTTTGAGAAAAGCCTGCAGCTGGGTTGCTACAGCAATATGTTTCCCTGCCTTCTGACTTATAAAAGCTGCTGCCTGACTAATAAAGTTTGAGAGCTTGATCAATCAGACTTGCTCTCCTTCTTTGTGTCTTGCATTTTCAACAGGTGAACTTCCTCTCAAGTTTTAGTTTAACCCCACAGGCTGGGCCAGGAAAGACTGACACAGAGACATGTGTACAGTAAAGCTAGGGAATTTTCTGATCCTCCACAACTCAGAACTTTAGCATATGTATTAGGCATCAGGAGCACGGTTAGCTAGCCACCCTGGAAGGTCTCTGTGGGTGGCCGTTTTCAAGCTGTATATACCCTGTAGGAGGAAGATATCTTTTATAAACACTCAGACTCCTAAGGAAAGACATGTCATTTCTCTTGAGCCTGGTCCATATAAGGAGACAGCTTTGTTAAATATCCCATAGCAATAGAGTCTGTAACTAAAAAAGAGCCACATGACTGGCAAGTTATAAGGATACATCAAGTCAGACATGAGGCACAAAGCTGTTCCAAGTCTTGATGTCAAGATAACATTTTATAAAGTGAATACACATTAAAATAAATGTAGTTCCAGTTTCTGTCTGTTCTCTCCCTGTGTATATATTGGGTACTTCTTGTTTTTTTTTTTCTTTTGTTTTGTTTTGTTGTTTTGGTTTTTTCGAGACAGGGTTTCTCTGTGTATCCTTGGCTGTCGTGGATTTGCTCTGTAGACCAGGTTGGCCTGGAACTCACAGCGATCTACCTGCCTCTGCCTCCTGAATGCTGGGCGTAAAGGTGTGTACCACCACCGCACAGCAGGTACTTCTTGTATTTTAAGACTGACAGATATTGTATGTAGAGTTTTTATGGTTTGTAGCAATCCACAGTGAGTCAGAGAATACATGTTTGTAGGGTGCTCGACGCCAATTAGTACATCTACACTGCAATTTCTATAGCTAAAGTTAGGAAGAGTAGGAAGAATAGGAAGAAAGCTTGTAAGAGGCAGGGAATCAGGGCCTTTTCTAGGAGATCCTGCCTTCAGTGTATTAGAGGAAAGATGCACACAGGAAATCTTAACAATATAATTGCCTAAATGAGATTTAAAATGTGGCAGCACCACTTCAACTGCCAATGTGGATGGGTAAATCTCAGAAGATCTCATACTTAAATGAAGAGCTAAAGACAGTCACTGGCTGCTCAGGAGGAGCAGAAGTCTTCTTCAGGGATGAAGCAACTACTTGGTTATCCTGTCCCAATTGTTCATTGCTAAACACACACACATGCTGATGACATGAAATGGTCTCAGTAAGTCTCTCTCTCCCTCTCTCTCATGCACACAAAAGATTAATTTCAAAAGGTCAAGAAATTAGAGCGTGACAAGGATGTAGTTAGAGATGAATGGCCCAGAAGGAGGGTGACAATGATCTAAATACCATACTCAAGCTAAAAGTGTACAATGGAGATAAATTTGAAACAACTTTACAGTATATTTGGACTAGGGGAAAGACTCACTAAGTATTGCAAATATTGTTTAAATGTATGAGAAAGCATTGTGTATAATGTTTACTTTTTGAGTATTTTACCTTAAGGAAAACAACAAAACAGGTTACTTTTTTTTTTGTTTGTTTGTTTGTTTATTTTTTTTGAGACAGGTTTTCTCTGTGACAGGGTTTCTCTGTGCAGCCCTGGCTGTCCTGGACTCACTTTGTAGACCAGGCTGGCCTAGAACTCACAGCAATCCACCTGCCTCTGCCTCCCGAGTGCTGGGATTAAAGGCGTGCACCACCACGCCAGGATGGTTACATTTTTTAAAAACTCAATCAATGCCTCCGTAGATTTCTTTGATGTTTACCCAGGAGTGGACATAGCCCTTCTTCCTGGTTGGAAGAGAACCACAGTTGGTAACCTTCCTCAGCATTCTGGAAAACAAAAGAACCAAAAGTCATAATCTACCTTCCCCAGTACACACTTCAAATGCATATTGTCTTCTGGTCTGCATCTATAAAACTAAAAAAAAATGCATTGTGATTCATAGCAGTAGCAAGCTTAGTTATGGAGTATAAATGAAAATAACTTTTTGGTTGGGTGTCACTACCACAACATGAGGAAAAGTATTAAAGGGTCACAGTATTAGAAAGGTTGAGAACCACTGGTTTAGAGGCTAAGAGCACTGATGCTTATGGGGAGCAGGTGAAGTCCTAAATGAATTGGCAAGGACTCCAGTGCCTCAGACTCATGGGGAAAGGCAAGCCTTCTTGCCAAGGGGCAAATGTTGACAGAGAATATGGACTACAGCTTCCTCCTCCTAGATGTTTACAACCTGAGACTGCCTCTCTTCAGAGACCTTCCACTAAGACTTGCTAAGTCAACAACAATAAACAGGAAACCCTGACATCCCACAGTTACTACAGCTCCCATAGATAAGGCTGAAAACTCAATGAACCAGTGTGCTGGAAAGACTTAAATCCCACGACATGCCAGGCATCGACAACTCCTACAGAGTCTCTGAGATCCAATTTATAACTGAGCTGAGATTATTATGAGACCCAAAGTGCTCTAAAAGGTATTCTATGTATACTCAATGTATTATTAGGGTTCTATGCAATCACAGAACTGATAGAATCAATTTCTCTGTTTATAGAAAGGGTATTTTTAGAATGATTTAGAGTCTGTGGTCCAGCTAGTTGAACAATGGCCATCTATGATGGCAAAGTCTTCTCTTCCTTTGTCATCTGATGATAAGGTACTCCCCATGAGACTCTAGGTGAATACTCAGCATCAGAGGGCATTGTACAGGAGTAGAAACCATAGACTTTTGGTCACCTTTTTCATGTAACTTTCTTGTGCCCTCAGGACATATTCAGACCCTACCATATCTATAGCACTTTCATTTGATAATAGGTTGCTGCTGTGTGTGTCCTATTTTATGACTGGGTGGGTTAGATAGCATCCAACTCATGATGGGCAGCTCAGGCCACAAGGTAACTTGCTGTCCCACTGTCAAAAGTTGAGTTTCCTCTGAGGTAGAGTTGCAGGCCAAGAGATGTTTTTTAAAGGGAAAATAGTTGGACACAGATGGTGGTAGAGCCTTGCTCAAAAATCCCAAAAATGCCTTCTGTTGTTCCCCACAAGGGCCTGCCAAAGCCACAAACAGCATTCCTGTCTGGCACTGACACCTCTAGTGTCATCAGATCTGTTGGATCATATGATCCAACTGGTAGAGCAGCTTGAACAGCAGCTTTCTCCTATTGCAAAACATCACTTGCCCCCCAAATAGGAGCTTTCTGCATCATCTGACATATTGGTCAGAATAACATACCCAATGAGGAATGTGCTGTCTCCAGAATCCAAATATGCCCTCTGAACAGTGTGCTTCTCTTTTGGTGGTTGGATGGGCCAAGTGCACTGACTTTTCCTTCCTCTTGAAAGTAATGTCTCTGAAGCCCACACCACTGGACTCCTAAGAATTTCACTGAGTTAGAGGCCCTTGAATTTTGATTAGATTTATTTTCCATCCTCTGATGCCATGTGTTAACAATAAGTCTAAAATGGTTATTACCTCCTGCTCATTTGGCCCATTTGGCATAATGTCATCAATATAGTGCACTAATATGATATATCATGGAAGATACAGATGATCAAGATCCCTTCTAAGTTATGACACAGGGTTGGAGAGATAATATATCCTTGAGGTAAAACTGTAAATGTCTACTTCTGGCAGTGCCAACTAAAAGCTTCTGGTAGTGCTCATGGACAGGTACTGAGAAAAAGGCATTTACTAGATCAGTACCATGTACCAAGGAGATGTATTAATCTGCTCAAGTAAGGACACTACCTTGCAACCTTCTGCCTCCTTTTTTTACTGCTCTTCACATTGCTGACCTCTAAGCCGAAACTGCTCTTCAGACACCTGCCTCATATTCAGGTGGAGCTTTCTTTCAGCTCTAACCCTAAGCTCTTCTTGCAATGAGCAAAGTCACTGTCCTGCTCAGAAGCAGGGACACTGCTGCTGCTTGAGGAAGGAACAAAATGTCATCTTAGGCATACACAATTTGTCTCTCATGCTGGAGATGTCCTTGTTCTTTTCCTAGAGATGCTCCAGAGCCACGTGTGACCTCTTCAACTGGGCTGTAAATGTGTATTATCCCTCATTTTCTTAAATCTATAGGGTTAGGAATGAAATTATATACATTATAGGCTACAGTTATTGTGTAGCCTAGTTATTACAGCTGTTGTCATTGATTAAGCTGCACATGCACTTCATATTTGGTACAGAAAATGCCAAGCTACAGATGCCAAAGGAAAAATATCTAAAGATAATGAAGTCCTTGGAGGTGGGCAAAGTAAAAGTTGTAGGGAGGAAAGGGTAATGGAAAAACAGTGTAGTTATAGTTTAATTTTTAAAAATTAAAAATATAGTGTCAATCTTAAAAAACACAATAATAATAGACTAGGTACTCTATTGTACCAGTATTACATACACATCAGAAAAATAAATTATGTAACCTTAGATATTGAACTGAAATAAATTTAATCCAACATTATATCTCAAATATGCCATTTCTAGTTACTCTGCTTCTCATCTTTTGTTTAATTTTGAAACAAACATAGGAGGCCAAATAAAGCCCATGGGGCAATCAATTATGACCATAAGCACAGTCAAGGAAATTTAAGAATGCAACCATTCAAAAGCCGGGCGGGGTAGCACATGCCTTTAATCCCAGCACTTGGGAGGCAGAGGCAGGCAGATCACTGTGAGTTCAAGGCCAGCCTGGTCTACAAAGTGAGTCCAGGACAGCCAAGGCTACACAGAGAAACCCTGTCTCGAAAAACCAAAAAAAAAAAAAGAAAGAAAGAAAGAAAGAAAGAACACAACCATTCATGACGCAACTGACAATCTGCACATCTCAATTATCTTTAACAGTCAATAAAATGACAACCACTAAATTGAAGCTCTTCCAGCATCAAGATCTGTAAATATAGGTGCTGGGAACTTTCCTGAACTTCACATTGCATATCATTATAGAAGACAACATCTTTCCAGTATGACCTAGTTTCTAAAAAAGGTTATTTATTAAAATAGAATGTGTTAGTGATATGACATGTGTAATTTATAATGAACAGAAGTGTCCTTTAAGTCACTAGTAATGTGCATTGAGTGTAAACCACACAAACAATATAAATGGGTCTTCCTGCCTTTTTCAGTTTTACTTTCTTGGTGTTATAATTCCCGGAGTCTCAGACTAGCATGAACCCTAAATTGTCTGCAAGTCTCTCAGCAATGATTTGCTTGTTCATACTACCCAGTTTTGATTCAGAATGTGCAAAGCAGTTAATTAATGCCCCAGCCCGTTGGTGTTCGACTAACGCTCAGGAGGAAAATTTTCCTGCATAGGGACAGAACACAAGACACAAAGAAGGGGGCAAGTCTGGATTTTGATCAAACCCCATTTATTGAAAAATTTCACAGAGTTTATATAGGCACAAAGACATGGGTATTTGCGTAAGCAAGGGTTGCTATGGATACCTAACTCTGGAATGCTCCAGCAGGTGTCTACCTTTATAGCTGCTATAATTTCAGAAGAGAGAAATTCCAGAGAGAAAGGTAAGTTGTGAAAGATCTGGTTAGTCAGGAAAAAGTTCCCGGAACTGCTGCTCTCAGGCAGCTGGCCTTTAATCTAATCTTATCAGTAGTCTCACGGAAAAGAAGTAGCTCGGGGCTCTAGAATGACCAGCCCCCACAATAAACCACAACAGGTTTCTAACTGCCGACCTACAACAAGCTCAGCTGGTTTCTGGTGAATGGCAGACTGCTGGAGAAATAGGAATCTAGGCTCTGACAAGATGGTTGAACATTTGCCATGTAGCCCTCCCCCTACAAATTAAATCATCTCTTGTTTCTACTAATCTTCTGTTATTCACTGTTAAGTCCTACTTAGGTGTGGTGTATGTTAGGAGTCTGCTTAAGTCTGCATACCTGTTATGTCATTCTCTAGCTGCCATGGGGGTGTGGCCCTGCCCAGTATACAAAAGGAAAGATGCACCTCAACCCTCTCTCTCTTACCTCTTACTCCCTCCTCTCTCTGTCTCTGTCTCTGTCTCTGTCTCTGTCTCTGTCTCTGTCTCTGTCTCTCTCTCTCTCTCTCTGGTACCCATTCCCCCATTCCTTCTCTATGTTCATTTAATAAACTACTCATCTAATATCTTTTGCCTGGCATCTTATTTCTTCTTATCTTATCTTCTTATTTTTAAACATAAAATTGGTGGCCCATGCTTGCAGAACTTTTCCAGAATTGTCGTAAGTGTGGAATCCTTTCTACAAAACTCATTCTAACACACTTCCCACAACAAATTCCTTCTGTTCCAAACTTTATTCTGCATCTCCATTCATTCCTGTCTGAACCCATTACTGCCCTGCCTTCAGTCTCTGCTTTCTCCTGTGGCCCAGTGTGGCACACAGGTGATTTGCTCTGCTGTGTGGCTGTTGGCCACATACCTCTGAGCTCTCCTTGGCACCCCAGTGTGGATCAGCGGGCTGCCACTGGCTGTGGTCCGAAAGCCCACCATTAAATCACCAGGACAGACCTTCTATTGTTAACAAATAAATAAATGCTGTTCCTCCTGTCATCGCTACCCAGGATTCAGCTTCCTGGCTAATGGGTTTTTTACAGTTTTTAAATTATTCTGTAATGTTCTGTTGTATTAAAATTCATTTGTATATCCAGGCATGGTGGTTCACGCCTTTGATCCCAGCACTCGGGAGGCAGAGGCAGACAGATCGCTGTGAGTTTGAGACCAGCCTGGTCTACAAAGTGAGTCCGGGACAGCAAAAGATACACAGAGAAACCCTGTCTCAAAAAACCATTAAATAAATAAATAAATAAAATTTATTTGTTTACAATGCTGAAACTTGATTGTCATGCTCTACCTTCATACTCAAAGCCTAAAAATCACTGCCTTAAAACTTGTTTAGCTAGCTTCGAAGACACCACTGTCCCCTGTCGTTGCTTGCTGTAGCCATGGTCAACCCCACCGTGTTCTATGACATTGAGGTTGATAGTGAGCCCTTGGGTTGCATCTCCTTTGAGCTTTTTGCAGACAAAGTTCCAAGGACAGCAGAAAACTTTTGTGCTGTGAGCACTGGAGAGAAAGGATTTGGATATAAAGGCTCCTCCTTTCACAGAATTCTTCCAGGATTCATGTGCCAGGGTGGTAACTTCACACACCATAATGGCTCTGGTGGCAGGTCCATCTATGGGGAGAAATTTGAGGATGAGAACTTCATCCTGAAGCACACAGGTCCTGGCATCTTGTCCAAGGCAAACACTGGACCAAACACAAGTGGTTCCCAATATTTTATTTTAGTTGTTTTTCGAGACAGGGTTTCTCTGTGTATCTTTGGCTGTCCTGGACTCACTTTGTAGACCAGGCTGGCCTAGGACTTAAAGAGAGCCGCAAGCCTCTGCCTCCCCAGTGCTGGGATTAAATGCATGCGCCACCACACTCAGCAGTTCCCAGTTGTTTATCTGCACTGCCAAGACTGAGTGGCTGGTGGCAAGCATGAGGTCTCTGGGAAGGTGGAAGAAGAAATGAGCACCGATCGAAGCCATGGAGTGCTTTGGACCCAGGAATGGCAAGACCAGCAAGGTCACCATCCCCAACTGTGGACAACTGTAATTTTTTTGACTTGCAGGCATCTTATCCATCAGACCCTCACCTCATCTGCTTGCAGTACTCTGTAATCTCAGCTCTCGCTGAAGTTCTTTAGGTTGCATTTTGTCCTCATTCCTCTCCAAGTTTAGCTGGATTGCAGAGTTAAGTTTATGATTATGAATAAAAAGTAAATAGAAAAAAAGCATATTTAACCTTATAAATGTGATGTGATTAATCATACAGGAAACTGTTCTACTCTCTTTCTATGGACCATGTTTAACTTTTTAAAAATAATTTGTTTAATTTTATTTTATGTGCATTGGTGTGAGAGTGTCAGAGCTATTGGAACTGGAATTACAGACAGTTGTGAGCTGCAATGTCATGGCTGGGAATTGAACCCGGGTCCTTTGGAAGAGCAAACAGTGCTCTTAACCACTGAGCCATCTCTCCAGCCCCCTGTGCTTATGTTTTTAAGGCTCCAACTTAATATGGATAAAACCTAAAGTCCTAGTCTTTAATTATTAAGGTCTTATAAATGATGAAGTCCTTTAACATATTCAAAATGTATATTTAGTCATGCTAAGAACCTGATGCTAGACTTATTTAACCAGATGCCGTGAGTTGAGGGAAAGAAGAACCTCAAGGAGATGAGTATAGAGATTTTTCCAGATGCTTTATTAGTCACACAGTCATCACACTTCACACAGACATCCCAAAACCTCTCCTGGTCTGCTGAGTACAGCTGTAGCCTGGTCAATGGCTTCACAGGTCAGGCTCACCATCTGTCCTGGTGTGCTTAGTGGTTCACAGCATGCTTCCTTCTCTAGGTCTGGGCCCCAGGCTAGTCTGGTCTCTGATGGGTCTTTGGATTTGGGGTCAGCACAGTGGAGTGGTCTTAGTTTGTAAACATCATGGCCAGCTGGAAGTGGTCTTCTCAGCTTATATACCCTATCTATGTTGGGAGGAATCATACCCCCTTTTAGCCAATGAGGTATCAGTTATGTTACTCCTTTTACTTTATGTTTATTGTTATGCTCAGGTGGACAACTCATGTCATTTTGTAATGCCCAAGTCACAAAACTTCACAGACTACCAGAAACCAGTCAGATGTAATGTACACAGGGTCTTTTTTATTGATCTTGCTCCAGAGCAAGGACCGTCCTTTCCCCAGAGGTTGAGGAAGGTGGGCAGCTATTGGACCCTGGAGTCCAATTCAGGAAGGGGGTCGCTGCGAGAGACCACTCAAGTCACACAGGCTGGAGGTATATGTAAAATTTATTACTGACACATCAAAAGTCCCAATTGTCGATGTGTCAGGGTCCCTCAGCACTCAGGAGGTGAAGGACCCTGAGTAGCTGTTACAGGCTAGTTTTAAAGGCTAACACTGCAAAGCAGGTGGGGTTGCTTATCAAGTTAAACCATATGGACATTAGGACATCTGGCATTGGGAAGCTCTTTGTGGGGGCTTGGGCGTGGGTCTCTAGAGCGGTTACTGAAAGCTGTTGGGGACATCTGATATTTGGAAACTTACATCTAACTATTCTGGGAACTAGGGTGGAACTTTTAAAGTTAGCATTAACGAGAACTAGAAAAGGCGAGCAAGGCTGGACAAGCGAACAAGCATCTTGTATTTTACAATTTTACAGTTTCTCACAGCCTTGACTCCTTCGGATGCAAGGGTTTTAAAGGCAGAAACCACAAGCCAGACTTTCCCAGCCTTGGCATCACATAATTGGGTGAGGAGCATAGGGGAATTTGGCCTTAGCTGATAAGGTACAGGCCAGAGGAGCTTTGAGTCATGCTGCAGGGGGATTCTTATCTAGACATTTCATCTGCTGTAGCTGTTACACTGCGGGGTCTCCCATGCAATTGGAGAAGGGGAAGCTGGCCCTAATCTGATAAATTGAGCTTTGGTTTGGATCTCAGGGAAGTGAGCCCCTGGTCTAGCTCCCAGGGAAGTTGACTTCAAGTGCACTGTTTCACTTATTGCTACCAACATACATGGTTTTGTTTGTTTGTTTGTTTGTTTGACTACATTTTCTCCTCTTTGTTTTATGTGTTCTCTATACCAGGCCTCTCAGTGACCTTTCTAATTGATAGCAGACAAGCATGGCCAATCCCTGAAGACATGGGAATCATGGGAAGGGGCTCTGATCACAGCTCACTAGACAATTTAAAGGGAGAGACCCTGTCCTCCTTCTAGCTAGGGTTAAAGATCTTTTAGCCTACATACCCCAGATACAGGCACTGAGCACTAAATTAGCCTGAGATCCTGCACCAGAGAATATCAAAGCCGCATCTCTCCCAACACCTGCTGGGTACCTAGGAATTACATGATACAAACTCAGCAGGTGGTCATTGAGCCTCGTCTCCAGCCTTTCTCACCTGCTGGCCTCTACTCCTTCAACCAGCTACACTTCTCAGTTAGCATTCCTGTCCTGGGAGTGAGGGTCTCACCCCAGGTCAAGGTTTTCACAGTGGCTTCGCCTCTCCATCCTTCTTTGTTTTGCCTTTGCTGGAGACACGGGGAGCAATAGGCTACCTCTACTTATGCAAAACAAAATGCCTTTGGTTTACAATAAATGCAGTGTTAACAGAGGCATGGTCTGTAGCAGGTGTGTGTTTGCCTTCTCCAAAGACAAAAGACAACAGAAAGGCTCTGCTGCCTTTTGTGTGCTCCTTGAGGGTTTGAGGGACTGTTCTTCAACCTGAACACTCTGAAGAACACATTGTCTTATGCAGCCTCTTCCCTTTGCTGTGTTGCAGGCATCTCAGAACTGAGGGAAAAATCCCTCCAGGCAACTGCACATGAGGAGAAAATGACTCAGAAAAAATATTCCCTTGTCTCTAAGCCATGATTTCCTTTGACCTGGTGTATGTCAGAAAAGCAGAGAGACTTTAGAAAACAGTGAGTACACGGATTTCCTGATTGTGTACTCAACATTAGTTCCTATTAGAGTGGATAACTGAAGAAATCAGAGTTCTGAACTGTTGTTTCTTCAATGTTTTAAATATGGACTATAAGCCACAAAACAGATATAATATAGAGAAATTTATCATAGGAGAAGTGTACCCCAGAGAGAAAGAGTGAGACAGGAAGAGAGATAGAGAAATAGAGACAGCAAAAGAGGAGAAAAGAACAAAAGAGGGAGGTAAGAGGTAAGAGAGACAGATGGATTTGTACTTTTATATAATCCTGAGCAGGGGCATACCTATTGGCAGGCAGGTAATGACATCATAGGTTGCTAGGCAGATTGGGTACAATATACTAACACAATGTGCTAGCTATTCTATTTTTTTAATTTATAAAATATCTTGATAATTGTGAAATGTAAATTGTCATCATTCATGTACATGTTTTAACTCTTGCAATTTACTTAGTGATTCATAAAGTTTCTAATTTCAACACCAATTTCTAAATGACAACAGACAAAAAAAGTAGGAAGACCACATTGATGCAGATGAATAATTTGCATCATAGATATTGGAATGGAAGTCCTGGGCAGAACCACTGGTAAGACAAGAATAGCATCATTTCTTATTGACTCAAATGGTGAGTATGAACAGGTTCAACATCATGACACATGAGTGATGCTTCCCCAGAGCTGCTGACTGGCTGGGTGTGGTGGTCCATGCCTCTGATCCCAGCACTGGGGATGCAGAGACAGGCACCAAGAGAATTTCTTTGGCTTAAATAGTATCACCTGGAAAATCTCATCCCCGTAATTCTTTTTAATTTTTTGCCATAGAGCTGTACTGGAACATTTACTTCAGATTGCACATCTTCTCATCACAGAAGATGTGGCTAAGACCATCTGTTATCCAACAAGATTCCAGATAAAGGGCCTGAGTTGGAGGGCACAGCAGAAAAGACGACCCCTTAGAAACAAGCCATTCTTAGAGTCTCCTTAAAACACATTTAAAGTTCTGTGTTTCTACTTTATCTCTCAGGAATATTCTATAACAAGTCATGTTTTGCTCTGGTCATACCTTAGTAATATTACAGAACATTAAAATAATATATAACTTATTTGGTGTTCATATAAAAAACTAGGTAATTGAGACAAGGGGTTTATCCACTAAAAAAGGAATATCCTTGAATCTCCTACCTTTAGCTATCACTATTAATTCTTTAATTTCTTCTAAAGCTGAAAACATTCACTAGGAATTTTCTCTGCTCCTTTTGATCAAATTCTTCACGAATTGCTCTTACTAACCTGGACCAAATTCTGGGATGTATAGATCCCAGTGTAGGGACAGAAGACTAGTCTAAGGCCCAGTCTTACCCCAGGGCTGCAGCACATTGCCTACTGCGGCCTCCTTGCCTCTCTCTCCCCATCTCCAGTGACTCACACAGTTTGCGAACTTCCTTCCTCCCACCCGCTGCTTTTGCCCAGGTCCCAATTCTATCAGGCACTCTGTGGGAACACACAGACCACTCAGACTGGGAAATAAGTAGGCTAAGGCAGATCTTCATCTTTCCTGCAAAGTCCAATCCCTCAGTCTCATCCCTAACTCTCTATCAGATTTTCTGCTGTGGCCTCCTGCCTTCATCATAACCCCGTCTGTCCCCCTGCTTGTATTCCTAAGGTACTAAAGAAACAAATCCTGGTGAAACACCTGCTTTCTTCCATCCTGTGAGCACCTTCAGCTCCCTCTATCCCATCCCTGTCAATGTCTGTCTTTGCTCTGGCAAAGCCCAGGATAGAAACTGGAACTGGATACGGAATCCCTCTTCACTAGTCACCGAGATGGTGGCTCAGGCAGCTCATAGGACTTAAAGAAGAAAGAGGGGAGGGAGCCTAGGATTGCTTCTCTAGTGACTGGCTGCACTGCATCTAAGGAGGAAATGTAAACTGACAACAAATTTCCTATAGCCAGGGCTGTAAAAGAGGCTTCTAGTAAAAAACTGCAGGGAGTGGGGGTGGTTCGAAAAGGAGGCTCTTTGATCTGTAGGTAGGCCTCTTTGCAGATCTTCAGTAGGTTAAAGTAAGCCTGCTTGTCTGAGGGGGCTAAAGGGGAACCCCCGAGTCTGTAAACTTATTTGTGAATCTACAGCATGTGAGGCTCTCAGCAAGGCCAGCAGCTTCCAGAAGACACAGTTCAGAAAAAGATGCCTGAATGTCCATAGCTGTTTCTCATAGCAAGCACACTGGTTTACAGACTAGAGTCTGGGAGTTGGGGAGTGGGCTCTCCTTTTGTAAACCAGGCATCACGTACTCACATGCATTTTGCTATGGCTGTAAGACTTGTACAATATTACCAAATGGTATGAATTTTAAATTCCTCTGTGATTCTATGAGACTGCCTAAGACATGGGAGGGCATCCATCCTTAACGAGAATGTGCTGAAGTGGCAGGTGACTACCCTTCAAATTCTGCGTCTAGTGTACGGTGTCAGTGTGTTATGACAGAAACATCTTTTACTTTTGAGGAGACTGGACCTGAAACTTTTGCTGGACCCCACAGCCAGAGCTAATAAGGTGCACTGATATCATCTAAGACTGCTGTTCTACTGGGCACTCAGCCTATTTATTTACTCTGCCTTTAAGAAAACAATGTAGGGGCTGGGTGTATGGCTCAGCAGTTGAGAATACTGTCTGCTCTATCAGAGGTTCTGAGTTTGGTTCCCAGCAACATGGTGGCTCACAACCATCTCTACTGGGATGTGATGCCCTTTTCTGGCCTACAGGTATACATGCAGACAGAGCACTCATATACACAAAAAAATAAACAAATCATTTAAAATGAGAGAAACAGAGCAGTGTAACAAGCAAACTTACTTGCCTTGGCCTTTCGATGTAATAAACATCTGTGATCCTGTCTAACACACAGCTATAATATTAAATCATGTGCTTGATTTAGCTACTCTTCTCCTGCTGTGAAAAAGCACCCTGACCAAGACAGCTTAGAGAAGAAAGCATGTAATGGAGGCTTCTTACAGTTTCAGGAGTTGAGCCCATGACCATGTCAACATAACACAAGCTCAAGTTGAGAAACTGTAAAATTATAAAATGTAAGACACTTGTTTGCCCTGCCTGCCCAGAGGCTTCTCCCAGTTCTCGTTACTGATAACCTCAGGAGTTCCACCCTAGTTCCCAGAATAGCTACATGCGAGCTCCCAAATATCAGAGGGCCCATACGGTTTCCAGTAACCGCCCTAGGGACCCACACCCAAGTCCCCTCAAGGGGTCTCCCAAGGCCAGATGTCCTGATGTCCATATGGTCCAACTTGATAAGCAACCCTACCTGCTTTGCGGTTTTATCCTTTAAAACTAGCCTCTAACAGTCACTGGGGGTCCTTGGCCTCTCGAGTACTGAGGGACCCTGGCTCATCAGCCATAAACCTTTGCTTTTGCATCAGTGCGTTGTGTCTCGTGTGGTCTCTCACCTCGACCCCCTTCCCGAGTTGGGCATGAGGGTCCAACAAAGTCATCTGAGAGCAGGTGATTAATTGGTGATTGATGAGGAGGGCCTAGTCCATTTCGGTGGTGTCATGCCTGGGCTGGTGGTTCTGGGTTCTATAAAGAAGCAGGCTGAGCAAGCCACGAAGGAGAAGTCATTAAGCAGCCCCCTCCATGGCCTCTGCACCAGCTCTTGCCTCAGGATTCCAGCCCTGCTAGAGTTCCTGCCCTGACTTCCTTTGATGATGAATAGTGATGAGGAAGTGTAAGCCAAATAAACCCTTTCATTGCCTTCTTTGTCTTTGATCATGGTGTTTCATTAGAAACAATAGAAACCCTAAAACAACCCTTGTGGCATGAAGCACAGGTGCAGTCAGGTAGGCATGATGCTGGAACAGTAGTTGAGAGCACACAATGGGGGAGTAGTGGGGGGGGGCGGAGGATGGGGGTGGTGTGGTGTGGAATGTTGTAGTCTTCTGAAACCTTAAAGCCCACCCATGGTGACACACTTCCTGGAGGGGGGAGACCACACCTACAAATCTTCTCTCAATACTTCCACCAACCAGACACCAAACATTCAATTATATGAGCATATAGGAGCCCAACTTTATTCAAACCACAGTACTTTTCCATGCCCTGACAAAGACTAATGTATATGTGTTCTAATAATACTTTGCTAGGTAGAAAAATTTATAAATGAATATTCATCATAAATACTGAATACAGCATTCAGATATTACTTGGTAAGCCCTGATGTTTTAAGTAATTTTTGGTCTCTGAGTCAGTTGGAATCAATTGGTGTCAGTGACTTACTCTCTTGTAAAACTCTTTAAAAGATTTCGGTAAAGTATTGCTCAGTCCTTCTCCATGTGATGCTTTCTGTGATGGTCAATAAATACAGAGCAAAGCCCTTTGTCAAGTACACACAGACACACAGACACAGACACACACACACACACACACACAGAGCAATTTTTCTGTTGCTGCACAAGCGTGTGTGTGTGTGTAACTTTATGTAAGTATGTACTATATGTTGGGCATGTTCCTAACCCACCCACACAATGCTGTTGTTTCCCCTTTTCTCATTTCTTCTATTATTTCTTTTTATCCCTCAGGCCATTTTTACTTTGTTCATGTCATACAGGCATTCATACTTCTACATATCTGGAAAAAAGGTAGAAACACACAAACATACACATACATAGAGTATAATGAAAATAAAATTTAAAAATAAAAAGTACTTGCAGTCTTTTTATTCAATAATCATTAACATATGCTTTTGCTTTGATTTTTTCTACAAAATTTATGTATAATAATTAATGGTCAGTCAGCTTGAAATATTTTCTCTATGTTGATAATGTCATTTTCAATGATCTTGGTACTTTTATAAATGTTATACTATCTGCACATAAAAATCATTTGCCTCTGACGCTTTTAGTCTTATACTTTTATATTAGTAAGTAACAACAAAAACCTTCACTATAATATGATAGAACAGGGCTTCTTGTCAACTCATAATTCATACTAGTGACAGGAATTAAAACACTACTTTTTCCCATTCCAATCCGAACTATGTTCTGTGGTCTTCACTTTGTAGGGCATGGTAATGGAAACAAAAGTGGTGTTGCTGCGAACTCTTCTGGCCAAAGGTGGTCACTCGTTTCACTTGAAGAAATGAGGATGTGTATTACCAGGTGTGGGACGCCACCTTGTGGAAAGAAGAATTTAGTGCATCTGATCTGTGTCTTCTCCCACAGTTGCCTTGGTCTGCAGCTACTTGATGACATCAGTCATCTTCACCACAAGCACCTCTTCTTTCTAAAAAACAAACCCAACCTTAGTCAGAAAGGAAAGGCACAGGCTGGAGGGAAGGCTCAGAGGTTGAGAACACCGGCTGCACTTCCAGAAGTCCTGAGTTCAGTTCCCAGAAACCACATAGTGACTCACAACCATCCACAGTGTGATCTAACGCCCTCTACTGGCTGGCATGCATGCATTCAGACAGAGCCCTATATACACAATAAATAAATAAACCTTCAAAAGAAAAAAAAAGGCACATTTGATCTCCTATACTTAAATATATTTTATAATGAGCTAATAGTTAATTGTTTGTGGACATCAGGAAGAAACTGCCCCAGGTGCTGGGCATGGTGGGACATGCCTGTAATCCCAGCACTCGGGAGGCAGAGGCAGGTAGATCTCTGTGAGTTTGAGGCTAGTCAGGTCTACAAAGTGAATCCAGGAGAGCTATGGCTACAAAAGAAACCATCTTAAGAAAAACAAACAAACAAACAAACAAAAAACAAAAAGAGAGAAGCTGTCTGTCCAGGTGCTGGCTCACTATTACTCCCAGCACTGTGGGCGGAGGGCAGAGGTGGGTTGATATCAGGGAGTAGAACATCCTGCTCCACATGAATAGCTCCAGGCTAAATATAAAGAGAAATAAACCTGTTCCAAAATATGATTTTCAGTAACTGACAACCAAGATACACAGGTCTCTGGGTGTGCACAGTATAAGGTTAAGCTTTATTATGCCAAGAGAGCATTCATGAGAAGTTAAAACAGATCAACCAGGCAGATAAGAACAGAGGGATTAAAACTAATATAAAAATGTAAATACTGCCAGGCATGGTGGCACACGCCTTTAATCCCAGCACTCAGGAGGCAGAGGCAGGCAGAGCTCTGTGAGTTCAAGGCCAGCTTGGTCTACAAAGTGAGTACAGGAGTGGTGCAATGGCTCAGAGAGTACAGTCTAAGTCCAAGGGCCTAAGTTTAATCCTAGGACAGCCAAGGCTACACAGAGAAACCCTGTCTCAAAAACAAAATGAAACAGAAAAACTGAAAATACAACTATACCACCATTTTACGTAAACATTTTGGATCCTAAATCATGCTTTTATTTATAACATTTATCATTTCTGTATTTTTAAGACCAGTGACACTTGTGAAACAACACTGAGTCATACATGTATTTGATTGATGGTCTCTGGGTAGCCATGCTGAAAGAGTCCTTGTTTGGTTGTGGTTAGCAAATTTTCTAACCATTTCCCATCATGGAATTTTAACTATGTAAACGAGAGTATGAAGTATCAGGGTGCAGGTAATTCTGATTGGTTGTACTTTTGTGGCTGCAGCTCAGTAAAGAGAATCTTCTGCCCAAAGGATTTCTTTCTTTCTTTCTTTCTTTCTTTCTTTCTTTCTTTCTTTCTTT
>OU015356.1:157127018-157200980 GCA_907164505.1 Acomys kempi
CTTTCTTTCTTTCTTTCTTTCTTTCTTTCTTTCTTTCTTTCTTTCTTCTTTCCTTCCTTCCTTCCTTTCTTTCTTTTTAAAGATTTATCTATTCTTTATACAGTTTTCTGCCTGCATTCTATTCTTTATACAGTTTTCTGCCTGCATTCTGTTAGCTGGCCAGAAGATGGCACCAGATCTCATTTTAGAGTGTTATGAGCCAACATGTGGTTGCTGGGAATTGAATTTAGGACCTTTGTAAGGCCAGTGCTCTTCTGAGCCATTTTTTCTAAAGTTTATTTTTTATTTTTGCCCCCAAGGCATTCTTTTTGTAATGTGTTTGAAACTTGGACCTGTATCCCATTAGTCCCACGCTTCTCTTCTCTTTCTATAGCTCTTATTTTATGTCTGTGTTTTGCCTGTTTTCTGACTCCACCTGCCTTAACAAATTGATTTCCAGGGTTACAACATCTGTTTAAAACAAGATTAAGGGCTGGAGAGAATGCTTGGCAGTCTGACTGCTCTTCCAAAGGACCCGGGTTCAAGTCCCAGCACCACGTGAAGGTGATGGCAGCTGTAGTGCACACTTTTAACTAAACTACAACTAAGCTCTTTGACCACTAAAAGTTGAGAGAAACAGTGATTTCTGCGTGCCTAGGCAAATGTAGTATACTATAAAGCAGCCCCCCTTCCTGATGCAAAGTTCCTATTTCTAATGAAATTGAACAAATGCATCTCTCACATTACTAAGTTGCTTCTTGGTCAGAAAACGTGTAAAAACAGACAGTTTTTGAAGACACAGCACTTTTAACCATGGGTGTGTTTCCAGAAGAAACACACTATAACACATGCTTTTCAAGGCAAAGTCAATATTTATGTTAAAAACTGAATACAGTCAAGACACATGAGTGTGTGCTTCTCTAAAACTAAGCTCCCTGACCATGAAAAAATGAGAGAAACAGTCATTTCACAACATCAAGTACAACTGCACAGATAGGCAAAAGTAGTATACTCTAAGCAATTCGGCCTGCAGTAAAAATCCCTTTTATAATGAAATTGAAGAAATGGATCACACACATTAGGAAGTTGCTTCTTTGGTCAGAAAATATGTAAAAACTGTCATGTTTTGAAGGCACAGTACTCCTTGTACGCATGGGTATGTTTTCAGAAGAAACACACTGTAACACATATTTCTCAAGGTACAATCACTGTTTTTTTTTAAACATAATACACTCAAAACACACCTGTGTACTACTCTCATGAATACTAAGCGCCTTTGCCACTACAAAGTGAGAGAAACAGTAATTTCACTAAATCCAGTACAACTGTGTGGATAAGCCAAAGTAGTGTTTTGTAAGCCATCACCCCTGAGGCAAAAATTCCCTTTCTAACTAAATTGAACAAATGCATTTCTCAAGTTAGGAAGTTGCTTCTTTGTTCAGAAAACTTGTAAAAACAGTCAGTTTTTGAAGGTACAGTACTTCTACACTTGGGTGTGTTTCATGAAGGAACATACTGTAACACATGTTTCTCAAAGGAAAGTTACTATTTCTCTGAAAAACTGAATACACTCAAAATACACCTCCATGGCCTTCTCTCCCTAAAATTAAGCTCACTGAGCTTGAAAAGTGGGAGAAACAGTGATTTAACTAAGTCCAGTAAAACTGCATGCATTGGCAGAAGAATAGTACTCTAAGGCATCACTCTACAGGCAAAAATCCCATTTCTAATGAAATTGAACAAATGCATCGCTCATGTTAAGAACTTGCTTCTTTGGTCAAATAACTTGTAAAAACAGTCTGTTCTTGAAGGCACAGTACTTCTACACATGGCTGTGTTTCAGGAAGAAACATACTGTAAAGTATGTTTTTCAAAGCCAAGTCACTATTTCTATGAAAAACTGAGTACACTCAAAACACAACTGTATGAGCTTCTTTCATTAATAGTAAGCTTCCTGAACATGAAAAAATGAGAGAAACAGTGATTTAACTAAGTTCAGTACAAGTGCATAGATACGCACCAGTCCTGAGGCAAAACACCCATTTCTAAGGAAATTGAACAAATGCATCTCTCATGTTAGAAACTTTCTAAGATGGAAAAAACGTGTAAAAACAGTCAAAATTTGAAGGCACAGTACTTATACACATGGGTGTGTTTCAGGAAGAAACACACTGGAACTCATGTTTCTCAAAGCACTACTTCTATGTAAAACTGAATACACTCAAAACACACCTCTGTGATCCTCTCTCACTAAAACTAAGCTCCCTGACCACTATAAGGTGAAAGAAACAGTTAATTTAATAAGTACACTACAACTGCATGGATAGGCAAAAGTAGTGTACTGTTGGGGACGGGCTACATGGCCAATGTTCAGCCATCTTGTCATAACCTAGGTTCCTATTTCTCCTGAAGTCTTCCACTCACCAGAAACTAGCTGACTTGTCGTGGGTCAGCAGTTAGACACCTGTTGTGGTTTATTGTGGGGGCTGGTCATTCCAGACCCCGAGCTACTCCTTTTCCGGTGGGACTACTGATAAGATCAGATTAAGGGCCAGCTGCCTGTGAGCAGCAGTTCTGGGAGCTTTTTCCTGACTAACCAGATCCTTCATGACTTTCCTGGGATTTCTGTCCTGCAATTAGCAGCTGTAAAGGTAGATACCTACCTACTGGAGCATTCCAGAGTTAGGTGTCCACAGCAATCCTTGCTTACACAAATACCCATGCCTCTGTGCCTATATAATAAACTCTGTAAAAATTCTCAACAAACGGGGTTTGATCAGAATGCAGACTTGCCCCCTTCTTTGTGTCTAGTGTTCTGTCTCTGTACAGGAAAATTCTCCTCCTGAGCGTTAGTTGAACCCCGGCAGGCCGGGGCAGTGTAGTCTAAGGCATTCCCCCTGAGGCAAAAATCCCATTTCTAACGAAATTGAACAAATGCATCTCTCAAGTTAGGACGTTGTTTCTTTGGTCAGAAAATGTGTAAAAACAGTCAGATTTTGAAGGCAGAGTACTTCGACACAAGGGTGTGTTCCTGGAAAAAAACATACTGTAGCACATGTTTTTCAAGGCAAAGTCACTATTTCTATGAAAAACTGAATACACTCTAAACACACCCTTGTGAGCTTCTCTCACTAAAACTAAGCTCCAGGACCACTAAAAAAATGAGAGAAACAATGATTTCTCTAAGTCCACTACAATTGCATGGATTGGCAAATGTAGTGTACTCTAAGGCATCAGCCCTGAAGCAAAAATCGCATTTCTTATGAAATTGAACAAATGCATTGGCACTTTAAGAAGTTGCTTCTTTGGTCAGAAAATGTAAAAAAAAAATTCTGTCTTTGAAGCCACAGTGCTTTTACACGTGGGTGTGTTTCAGGAAGAAACGCACTGTAAAACATGTTTTTCAAAGCAAGGTCACTATTTATATGTAAAACTGAACACACTCAAAACACAGCTGTCTGAGCTTCTCTCATTACAACTAAGCTCCCTGAGCATGAAAAACTGAGAGAAACAGTGATTTAACTAAGTCCAGTACAACTGTGATGAAAGGCAAAAATAGTGTATCTAAGGCATCAGTTCTGAGGCAAAGATCCTGTTCCTAACACAATTGAACAAATGCATCCCTCACATTAAGAAGTTGCTTCTTTGGTCAGACAACAAGTAAAGAAAAAGGCAATTTTTGAAGGTACAGTACTTCTACCCATAGGTGTGTTTCAGGAAGAAACATACTGTTAAGCATGTTTCTCAAAGCGCAGCCACTATTTCTATGTAAAACTGTATACCATCAAAGCAACGATTTTGAGCTTCTCTCACTAAAACTAAGCTCCCTAAGTAAAAAAAAAAAATGTGAGAGAAACAGTGATTTAACTAAGTCCAGTATAACTATGTCAATAGGCAAAATTAGTGTACTCTAAGGCAACATTCTGAGGCAAAAATCACACTTTTCATGAAATTGAACAAATATATCACTCACATTAAGAAGTTGCTTCTATGGTCATAAAACATGTAAAAACAGTCAGTTTTTTAATGAACAGTACTTCTACGTATGGGTGTGTTTCAGGAAGAAACACAATGTGAATGAGGCATGTTTTTCAAACCAAAGTCACCATTTCTATGTTAAACTGTATACAGTCTAAACACACCTGTGTGAGATTCTCTCACTACAACTAAATTCCCTGAGCACAAAAAGTGAGAGAAACAATGATTTACCTAAGTCCAGGACAACTGTGTGGACATGCAAAGGTACTGCAAAGGCATCACTCCTGAGGCAAAAATCCACTTTCCTATGAAACTGAATAAATGGATTGCTCATGTGAGGAAGTTGCTTCTTTGGTCAGAAAATATGTAAAACCAGTCAGTTTTTGAAGGCACAGTACTTCTATACATGGGTGTGCTTCCAGTAGTAACACACTGTAAGTAATGTTTTTCAAGGCATAGTCACTATTTCTATGAAAATCTGAATACACTCAAAGCACAACTGTTTGAGCTTCTCTCACTGAATCCAAGATCTCTGATCAGGAAAAAGTTCAAAAAACACTGATTTAACTATGTCCAGTACAACAGTGTGGATAGGCAAAAGTAGTATACTCTAAGGCATCCCCCCTGAGGCAAAAATGCCATTTGTAACAAAATTCAACAAATGCATCGCTCACTTTAGGAAGTTACTTCTTTGGTCAGAAAATGTGTAAACTCAGTCAGTTTTTGAAGGCACAGTCCTTCTACACACGAGTGTGCTGCAGGAAGAAACACACTATAACACTTGTTTTTCAAAGCAAATTCACTGTTTCTATGAAAAACTGAATAAACTCAAAACACTCTTTTGTGAGCTTCTCTCACTAAAACTAAGCACCCTGACCATGAAAAAGTGAAAGAAACAATGATGTTACTAAGTCCAATCCAATTCCATTGATAGCAAACAGTCTTTGATGTCAATCCTGAGGCAAAAAACTTGTTTATAACTAAACTGCACAAATGCATCTCTCACGTTAAGAAGTTGAATCTTTGGTCTGAAAATTTGTGAAAACAGTACATTTTTTAAGACACAGTACTTCTATGCATAGGTGTGTTTCCGGAAGAAACACGCTATAACACATGTTTTTCAAGGCAAAGTCACTAATTCTGTTAATAATACACTCAAAAGACACCCAAGTGAACTTCTGTGACTAAATCTAAGGTCCCTGCTCCCTGAAAAGTGAGAGAAACACTGATTTCAATAAACACAGTCACATACTTAGAACCTGTACAACTGCATTGTAGGCAAAAGTAGTGGACCCTAAGGCATCACTACTTAGGCAAAAACCCCGTATCTTGCAAAATTGAACAAATGCATTTCCAAGGTTTTTGACTGATTTTTTTGGTTAGAAAACATGGAAAAACAGTCATTTTTTGAAAGCACAGTACTTCTACACATGTCTTTGTTTCAGACAGACACGGCACTATAACGCATGTTTCTGAAAGCAAAGTCCCTGTTTCTATGGAAAATTGAACATCGTGAACAAACATTTGTGTGAACTTCTGTCACTAAAACTAAGGTCCCTGCTCCCTGAAAAATGAGAGAAATGCTGATTACAATAAACACACTCACATACTAAGAACCTGTACAACTGCGTTATTAGGCAAAATTAGTGTACTCTAAGGCTTTACTCCTTAGGCAAAAAACCCAATTCTGATGAAATTGAAAAAGTGCATTTCCTAGCTTTGTAACTGGCTGCCTTCATTAGAAAAGGTGGACAAACAGTCCTTTTTGATAGTACAGTATTTCTACACATGCATTTGTTTCAGGAATACACAGCATTGTACCGCAGGTTTCTGAAAGCAAAGTCACTGTTTCTATGGAAAACTAAACATACTGAACAAACACTTGTGTGAGATTCTGTGAATAAACTAAGGTCCTTGCTCCCAGAAAAGTAAGAGAAATGGTAATTTCACTAAAACGATCACATACTCAGAACCTGTATGACTGTGTTGGAAGGCAAAATGATAGACTCTAAGACATCACTCCTTATGCAAAAAACCCATTTCTAATGAAATTGACCAAATGCATGTCAGAAGTTTGAAACTTGTTTCCTTGGTTAGAAACCATGGAAAAACTGTCATTTTTGAAAGTACATTATTTCTACACATGTGTTTGTTACAGGAAGGAAGGACTTTAGTTTTAATGACAGAAGCTCACATAAGTGTTTGTTCAGTGTGTTCAGTTTTCCACAGAAACTGTGACTTTGCTTTCAGAAACATGCGTTAAAGTGTTGTTCCTTCCTGAAACAAACACATATGTAGAATCCTGTGTTTTCAGAAATGACAGGTTTTTCACATTTTCTAACGAAGGAAAGAAGTTGCAAACTTCTGAGAAGCATTTGTTCAAAATGGGTTTTTTGCCTAAGAAGTGATGCCTTAGAATTCTATCAACACAATTGTACAGGTTCTGAGTATGTGACTGTCTTTAGTGAAATCAGCATTTTTCTCACTTTTCAGGGAGCAGGGAACCTTAGTTTTCATGATAGAATCTCACACAAGTGTTTGTTCAGTGTGTTCAGTTTACCATAGAAATAGTGACTTTGTTTTCAGAAACATGCATTACAGTGTTGTTTCTTCCTGCAACAAATACATGTGTACAGGTACAGTCACATATTCAGAACCTGTACACTTGCATTGCTAGGCAAAAGTGCTGCACTCTATCCCATCACTCCTAGGCAAAAGCCTGTTTTTAAAGAAATTGAACAAATGCATCTCCTAGGTCTGTAACTTTTTCTTTGGTGAGAACATGTGGAAAAAGAATGGTTTTTGAAAGCATAGTACTTCCACACACGTGTTTGTTTCAGAGAGAAACAGCACCATAACACATATCTCTGAAAGCAAAGTCACTGTTTCTATGGAATACTGAACACACTGAAAAAAATGTGTGTGAGATTCTGTCACTAAACCTAAGGTCCCTGCTTCTTGAAATGTGAGAGAAACGCTGATTTCACTAAACACACACACACACACACACACACACACACACACACACACACACTGTAATGCATGCTTTTCTTGACAAAGTCACAATTTCAGTGAAAAACTAAATACACTCAAAACACACTCGTGTGAGCTTGTGTCACTAAAACAAAGCTCCTTGACCACTAAAAAGTGGTCTCCATATGGGTGTGTTCCCGAAAGAAACACACCGTTACACATGTTTTTCATTGCAAAGTCATTATTTTTGTGAAAATTTTAGTACATTCAAAACACACCCCTGGGAGCTTCTCTCACCAAAACTCAGCTCCCTGACCACTGTAAAGTGAAAGAAACAGTGATTTCATTAAGACCTGTATAACTGTGTGGATAGGCAAAAGTGTTGCACTCTAAGGTGTCACCCCTGAGGCAAAAGTCCCATTTCTAATGATATTGAACAAGGGTCTGAAAATGTGTAAAAACAGTCAGTTTTCGAAGTTACAGTACTTCTATGCATGGGTCTGTTTCTGGAAGAAACACACAGTAACACCTATTTTTCAAGGTAAAGTCACTGTTTCTTTAAAAAATAAATACACTCAAAATACACCTGTGTGATCTTCTCACACAAAAAACAAAGTCTCTGACCATTGAAAAGTGAGAGAAACAGTGATTTAACTAAGTCCAGTACAACTGCATGGATAGGCAAATGTAGTATACTCTAAGGAATCCTTCCTGAGGCAAATTTCCAGTTTCTAATGAAATTGAACAAATGCATCGCTCACATTAGGAAGTTGATTCTTTGGTCAGAAAATGTGTACAAACAGTTTGTTTTTGAAGGCACAGTACTTCTACACATGGGTGTGTTTCCAGAAGAAACGTACTGTAATGCAAGTATTTCATGGCAGTCATTATTTCTGTGAAAAATTTAATACACTTAAAACACATCCCTGGGAGCTTCTCTCACCAAAACTCAGCTCCTTGAGCACTAAAAATGAGAGAACAGTGATTTCACTAAGTCCAGTAGAAACACATTGATGGGCGAAAGTAGTGTACTCTTAAGGCACCCCTCCTGAGGCAAAAACCCAGTTTCCAACAAAATTGAACAAAGGAATTGCTCATGTTAGGAAGTTGCTTCTTTGGTCAGGAAACATGTGAAAACAGTCAGTTTTTGAAGCCACAGTACTTCTAGCATGGGTGTGTTTCCGGAAGAAACACACTATAATGCATATTTTTCAAGGCAAAGTCACTATTTCTTTGAAAACCTGATTACACTAAAAACATACCCATGTGAACTTCTCTCAATAAAACTAAGCTACTGTGACCACACTAAAACATGTCAGAAACAGTGATTTCACTAAGTCCAATACACCTGCATATATAGGCTAATGTAGTGTACACTAGGGAATGCCCCCTTGAGGCAAAAATCCTGTTTCTAATGAAATCCAACAAATGCATGGCTCACGTTAGGAAATTTGGTTGGAAAATGCGTGAAAACAGTCAGTATGGAAGGCACAGTATATCTAAGTATGTTTCCAGGAGATGCACACTGTAACACATGTTTTTTAAGGCAAAGTAACTATATTTGCTAAAAACTGAATCCACTGAAACACCCCCCACCTGCATGTGAGCTTCTCTCACTAAAAATGAGCTCCTCGACCACTAAAAAGTGAGAGGAACAGTGATTTCACTATGTCCAGTGCACTTGCGTGGATAGGCAAAAATAATGTATTCTCAGGCATCCCCCCCCTGAGGCAGAAATCCCATTTCTATAGAAATTGAATAAATGGATTGCTCACCTTAGGAAGTTCCTTCTTTGATCCGAAGACACATACAAAACAGTTAGTTTTTGAAGGCATGTGTGTGGTTTTGGAAGAAACACAATATAACGCATATTTTTCAAGGAATGTTCCCTATTTCTGTGAAAAACTAAATACACTCAAAACACACCTGTGAGAACTTCTCTCACTCAAACTAAGCTCCCTGACCAGTAAAAAGTGAGAGAAACAGTGATTTCATAAGTCCAGCACAACTGCATGCATAAGCAAAAGTATTGTACTCTAAGGCATCTGCGCTGATGTAAAAATCCTGTTTCTAACAAAATTGAACAAATGCATCACTGACATTAGGAAGTTGCTTCATTCACCAGAAAACATGCACAAACAGCTTTGAAGGCACAGTACTTCTATGCATGTGTGGGTTTCCAGAAAAAAAAAAAAACACACACACTGTAATGCACACTTTTCATGGCAAAGTCACAATTTCAGTGAAAAATTGAATTTACTCAAAACACACCCATGCAAGCTCATGTCACTGAAAGAAAGCTCTTTGACCACTAAAAAGTGAGAGAAACAGTGATTTTACTAAGTACAGTACAACTGTGTGGATAGGCTAAAGTAGTGTACTTTAAGGCATCCTCACTGAGGCAAAAATCACGTTTCTCATGATATTGAACAAATGCATTGCTCACGTTAGGAAGTTGCTTCTTTGGTCTGAAAATGTGTAAAAATAGTCAGTTTTTTGAAGGCACAGTACTTCTAAGCATGCGTGTGTGTGCAGTGTCATGATAAATTCTGCCATGTCAGAAATCCCATGCTTAGGCTGCATGCTGTGCCCTTCCATTTGCTGAGTTTTGCCGAAGGAGGTCTTTGTGTTCCAGGCTATTCTTGAACTGTTTACCTTTGAAAGAGGTAGGGAAGTCTCCATTGAGAGATGCCCGAAGGATTAATGAAGTCCTTACAAAGAGCTACTCAGAGGATTAAGGAAGTTCCTACAGAGAGCTACTCAGGCTATTGTGTTTTTCTTGCCTGGGACCTAGGGAGAGAGGGATCAGAATAGATGCTATTAACATTTCTATAAAAAGTCTTATTCATAAGCATTAAAGAGAGTCTTGATCAGAAATGTCCAGACCTGACTCATTATTTCTCACGTCTCTGTACCCCACTTTCAGTCCACACTCCCTCTTTCAGGTTGAACCCTGGTTCGATTCATCCCACAGACTGGGATACATCATTCTGCACCTGATGAGGGCCTGAAAATGAGGAATTAAGTGAGGGACATTGGGTGGAAAGATGAGTGAAAGAAAAGTGGACTGTTTGCCCTGAAGTAGCCCACATCGCAGAGGAACGGCAAGGTAAGAATGCAAATATGGGACAGAGCAATAGTAATGATTTATTCAGAGAGACATTGAAAAACAAGCTTCAAACATGAGGAATAAGGTTAAATAAAGGACAGTTGGATGAATTTTTAGATTTTGTCAGTGAAGTATTCCATGGTTTCTTGAAGAAGAAGTGGTTAATTTAAAAACTTGGGATAAAATTGTTGAAAGATTGCAGGGTCACAATGTTACTAATGGATTTGAAGAGACATCTGCCATGTTTTTTTCCAATTGGGGTTTGATCAGGGATGCTCTTGATCCCTGACATGAGAGTGACAAAATGAGAAATGGGAAATCTGAGCATTAGCTTATCCAGTATTAAGCAAAGACTGGATGAACAATTTCAGGGGTTTGTGGATAAATTACTTAAAGTAGCAGAGAGAGTTTTTGGCAATCCTCTAAGTGGAATTCGTTTTGTAAAACAATTAGCCTTTGAAAATGCCAATGCAATTAAGTCCTACAAAAATAGAGCAGATTTGATAGAACATATTAAATTGTGTGCTGATATTGGCCCATCCTTTGATCAAGAATTGGCCACACTGCAGCTTTTCAAGGAGTAACAGTACAATCTATGCTCACTCCACAGGTGAAGGAAGGCAGGAATGTTTTGGGTGTGGTCAGCAAGGACATCAAGTGAAGAATTGTCAACAAAGGCTAAAAGACTATAGCAAAGAGAGCAATAAAACTTCCCCTGGAGCTTTCTCTTGCTGCTGGCACAGTAGGCATTGGGCTAATGAATGTAGATCCCAAACTGTAGAACAGCCCCTGACTAAGAAACAAGGAAGTGGGAATTGGGGCCAGCCCCAGGCCCCGGAAAGCCCTAGATAAGTTGTTGGGGCAGTAAAAATTGTTCCTCAGAACCCTACAAATCCATTCAGAACAAACCCAGGATTGGACCACAGTCCCTCTGCCTACACAGTTTTAACCCCTGAGATGGGAATGTAAGCTTTACCTACTGGAGTTTATGGGCCTTTACCTTCAGGGATGATGGGATTAATTGCAGGTAGAAGCACTAGTGTTATGAAAGGGTTACATGTAGCACCAGAAATTGTTGACTCTGTATTTACTGAAAAATAAAAATTATGGCTAGCTCACCTACTGACATCTCTGTGATTCAACCTAAACAGCTGCTATGCTTCAGCTGATTAACAAACCTGTTGGGAGATGTAGAGAGAAATCAAGGAGTTGGGCCCTCAGATGCTTGTTGGGTGCAGCCAATAGGTAGAGAAGTCATCAAGTAAACCTTATTCTATATGGAAAAAATTTGGGGGCCTTTTGGACACAAGTACCATTGTTATTATTATTTCTGGATGACACTGGCCTGTCCATTGGCCTAGGAAACTTACCATTACCAGTCTAACAGGAATTGGTCAGTCTCAAAACCCTGAGCAGAGCACTGATCTGCTCATGTGGAAAGATTTAGAAAGGAATCAGGGGACTTGCATGCCATACATTGTAGAAGGCTTGCCAGTAAATTTATGGGGAAGAGACATCTTAGAACAAATGAGAATTATGGTCTGTAGCCCAAATGAGGTAGTTACACCACAGATGCTGCAACAAGGATATCTGCCCAGAAAAAAAATGGTTAGGAAAGCATGAAAAGGGTATTATTCACCTTGTTCAAGCTAAAGGAAATTTAGTGATTGCATGATTAGGAAGTTTTTCCTAGGTGCTATTGACCGCACTGCACACCATGCAGATAGTATAACCTGGAAATTGGATGAACTTGTATGGGTAGATCAATGGCCCCTTACCGCTAAAAAAATTCAGGCAGTGCAGGGATTGGTACAGGAACAACTGGCTGCAGGACACATTGTGGAATCTACCTATCCTTGGAATACTCCTATTTTTATAATTAAGAAAAGATCAGGGAAATGGAGGCTGTTACAGGATTTAAGAAGAGTTAATGAGACTATGCAACTTATGGGAACATTGCAGCCAGGACTGCCCTCTCCTGTGCCTGTTCCCAAGGATATTTTTAAGACTGTTATAGACATTAAGGATTGTTTTCACTATTCCCTTGCACCCAAAAGATTGCCATCACTTGGCTTTCAGTGTGCCTTCTGTAAATTTTAAAGAGCCAATGAGGAGACATCATTGGCAAATTTTGCCTCAGGGAATGGCTATCAGCCCCACCCTATGTTAGAGATTTGTAGATACAGCTTTACAAAAGGTTAGAGAAAAATATACTGATTTATATATCATTCATTACATGGATGATATACTTATTGCTGGAAAGGATGGACAACAAGTGCTTTTCTGTTATGCTTTTGTGGAGACCCAGTTATCTCAGTCTGGTCTGCAAATAGCTCCTGAGAAAGTTCAAAAGGTAGATCCATATTCGTATTTGGGATTTCAGCTTTTTTCTTCTCAGATAAAACACCAAAAGATCACATTGAGAGTAGATCATTTAAAGATTTTAAAGGATTTCCAAAAGTTTCTTGGTGATATAAATTGGCTTAGACTTCATCTAAAATTAACAACTGGAGCGGTTGGAGAGATGGCTCAGTGGTTAAGAGCACTGCCTGCTCTTCCAAAGGACCTGGGTTCAATTCCCAGCACCCACATGACAGCTCACAACTGTCTGTAACTCCAAGGTCTGACACCCTCACACCAACACACATAAATTATAATTAAATAAAATATTTTTAAACACCTGGAGATTTGCGGCCTTTATTCAAAATCTTACAAGGAGATTCCTCTCCAAATTCAACTGGGAGCTTACAGCTGAAGCTAGGAAAGCCTTGGCGTTAGTGGAAGAGGCAATCTCCCACCAATTCATTACCTATATAGATTATGACAAGCCTCTAGGGTATGTTGCTTGGTCACTCAAACTACACCTACCACTGTGTTCTGGCAAGGTGGTCCTATTACGTGGGAACATTTGCCATCTTCTCCCAATAAGTAATATTACCTTATTATTTGGCTGTTGCAAAGTTGATTCATATAGGTCGAAAGCAAGAAAGAAAGTATTTGGTAAAGAACCTGATTTTATTATTCAACCATATTCTAAGGAACAGAATTGGCTGTCAGCTAACACAGACGATTGGCCATTGGCTTGTGCACAATTTTGTGGGTATATAGATAACCATTTTCCCTCTAATAGGCTTCTCCACTTTTAAAATAAACATCCAATTATTTTATCTATGATAATGCAATTTCAGCCAGTGAGAGATGGTTTGCTGATTTTTACTGATGGGTCTTCTAATGAAAGAGCTAGTTACATGGTGGAAGGACAGATATATGTTCTTCCTACTACTGCTAAGTCTGCTCAACTTGCTGAGCTACAGGCAGTAGCTACTGTTTTCCAACATTATGTTTTTTGTTCATTTAATCTATATTCAGATAGTGGGTATGTGGCAGAGGCAGTTGCTCACCTAAAGACTTCTGGACAAATGCAATCCCAATCACAGGCTAGTGGGTTATTTTCTCAGATCCAGACAGCTATTCAAAAGAGAAGACATTATTTTTATAGGACATTTAAGAGCTCACACTGATTTACCTGGACCTTTGGCTGCAGGTAATGCATTAGCAGATGCAACTACCAAAAATTTGGTATGCCTTACAAATGTAGAAAAGGCTCAAAAGGTCATGATTTACATCATATTACTAGCCAAAGTCTAAGACTTCAATATAGGATTACTAAAGAGCAAGCTTGAGCCATTGTGAAGACATGCTCCACATATCCTTAGTTTCTTTCTGTACCACACCTGGAAATTAATCCCAGAGGACTGGTTCCTAACTAATTTTGGCAAATGGATGTTATTCATATTCCTGAATTTGGTAAGTTAAAATATGTTCATGTGTCTAAAGATACTTATTCTGGAAATTTAGTTTCTTCTCTCTAATCTGGAGAAGCCACAAAAAATGTAATTGCTCACTGTCTGTCTGCCTTTTCTCACATTGGTGTGCCTAAGGCTATCAAGACAGAGAATGTATCAGGGTACATCAACAAAGCTTTTCAAAAATTTTGTGACTCTTTTTCCATAAAGCATAATATAGGTATTCCTTATAATTCTCAAGGACAAGGTATGGTGGAATAATCTCATTCTACCATAAAAACCTATTTACTAAGAGTAAAGAAGGCAGAATTTTACCTCCAGTCACCTAAAAGATCCTTTGAGTCATGTTCTCTTTATTTTAAATTTTTTACTGCTTGATGCCAAAGGAAATTCTGCAGCCAATCAATACTGGCACAGCAATACTCAGTCATCCTTCACTAGAGTGAAATGGAAGGATCCTTTAACTGGACAGTGGAATGAACCTGGCCCTGTATTAATATTGGGTCTAGGCTCTGTTTGTGTTTTCTCATAGGAACATGATGCTGCACACTCGCTACCTGAGAGGCTTGTTCATCAAGTGGATGCTGTCATGGGTGAGTTTGCTGATGAACCTGAGCTTGGAGGTGAAGCTTCATTGGACACTTATTCTTGACTCTTCTTCAACCTACTTCTTGGGATAATGTATATCAACAACACTCACTGCCTGATTTCCCTATGTTTGAGGAGGAAAGAACTCAAGTGTTCCAGTGCCTATGAGGCATCCTCCTTATGGGCCTGACTGAACTTTGGACTTGGTGCTTTGCAGGGACTCCTCCAAAATATTTTCCTTCTTGAAACCCAGACTTTAAGCTTTATAAGTACTTTTCCACCATAAGTGTTACAGTCAGTTTCATCTTCAGGACTGTGAAGAGCTGAAAAGGGACTTGTGGTGTGCTGTTGAGTGATAAAATCTCTTTTGTAATTCTGTTATTATTCTCACATCTACTGTTGTTTTTGCCTTTGCTTTATTAATATTATTAATACCTTAACTAGAAGATCAGTGATTTGAGACAACTGAGCAAGTTACAATGTCATGATAGACTTTCCTAGACTCCTTGTGAGTAGGATGCAGCTAGGCTCAAATTTGATTTAATCTACTTAGAATTAACAGTAATCTACAGTATGGATTATCCTTGGCGGGGATGGCAGGGCTTGAAATTATAGCCTGTGCCTTCTGTCCTTTCTCACACATCTCATGTCTCAGCAATCACAGCCGATAGAAGCACAAGCACATGGCATAGAGATCTTCATGTGCTGATATGGAGGCAAGCCAGAGATGGGTAAGAGTGAGTCTGAGCCTTATCTGACCTAAGACAGGCTATGAATGATGGAATTTATGTGCCAATGACGGATAAAGATAAGTGCCCTGCTCACCAACTTAAGACAGGCTCTTCATAATTTTATTTTAAGAAAGGGCAGATGTGAGGAGCTGTGCTAAATTCTGCCATGTCAGAAATCCTGTGCTTAGTTGGCACGCTGTGACCTTACAGTTGCTGAGCTTTCCAGAGGAGGTCTTTGTGTTCCAGGCTATCCTTGGACTATTTACCTTTGAAAGAAGTAGGGAAGTCTCTATTGAGAGACACCTAGAGGAGGAAGTAAGTCCATACAGAGAGCTACTCTGAGTATTAAGGAACTTCCTACAGAGAGTTACTCAGGCTATTGTGTTCTTCTTGCCTGGGACCTAGGGAGAGAGGAGTCAGAATATATATTATTGGCCTTGCTATAAAAAGTCTTACTGGTCGGCAGTAAAGAGCGTCTTGGTCAGAAATGTCAAGACCTGACTTCTTATTTCTAGCGTCTCTATACCCGACTTTCAGTCCACACTCCTTCTTTCAGGTGAACCCTGGTTCAACTCGTCCCACAGGCCAGGAAACTCTGTAATGCATATTTTTCAAGGCAAAGCCACTATTACTGTAAAAAACTGATTATACGTAAAACATACCCATGTGAGCTTCTCTCATTAAAACTAGGTTCCCTGGCCACTAAAAAGTGAATGAAACAGTGATTTCACTAAGTCCAGTACAACTGACTGGATAGGCAAAAGAAGTGTACTCTAAGGCATCACCACTGAAGCAAAAATCCAGTTTATAACAAAATTGAACAAATGCGTCACTCACGTTAGGAAGTTGCTTCTTTGGTCAGAAAATGTTAAAAGCAGTCACTTTGTGAAGGCAGAATAATGCTATACATGGGTGTGTTACTGGAAGAAACACATTGTAACGCATGTTTTTCAAGGCAAACTCACTACTTCTGTGAAAAACTGAATACACTCAAAACACATCCATGTAGCTTCTCTCACTAAAACTAAGCTCTCTGACCACTAAAGAGTGAGACAAAGAGTGATTTCACTAAGTCCATCACAACAGCCTGAAACGCAAAAGTGGTGTACTCTAAGGCATCCCCCTTAAGGCAAAAATCCTCTTTCTAAAGAAATGGTACAAATGCATTGCTCATGTTAGCAAGTTGCTTCTTTGGTTAGAAAATGTGTAAATACAGTCAGTTTTTGAAGGCACAGTACTTCTACTCATGGGTGTATTTCCAGAAGAAACACACTGTAACACGTTTTTAAAGACAAAGTCACTAATTCTGTAAAAAACTGAGTACACACAAAACACAATCAAGTGAGATTCTCTCACTGTAATTAAGCTCCCTGACCACTAAAAAGTGAGAGAAACATTGATTTCAATAACTCCAGTACAACTGTGTGGATAGGCAAAAGTAGTGTACTCTAAGGCATCACACCTGAGGCAAAAAACCAGTTTCTAACAACACTGAAAAATTCATCACCCACATTAGGAAGTTGCTTCTTTGGTCAGAAAATATGTACAAACAGTTTTTGAAGGCACTGTTTCTATGAAAAATTGAATATTTGAAACATACATTTGTGAGTTTCTCTCACTAAAACTAAGCTCCCTGACCAGTGAGAAGTTAGAAAAACTGATTTTACTAAGCAAATTCACTTATTCAAACCCAGTCCAACTGTGTTGATCAATGAAAGTAGTATACTCTAAGATATTACTCCTGAAGCAAAAAAACTTTTTAACTTTATTGAAGAAATGCATTGCTTACATTAGAAAATTGCTTATTTTGTCAGAAAATGTGTAAAAAACATTCAGTATTGAAGGCACAATACTTCTACACGTGGGTGTGTCTCAGGAAGAAACGCACTGAAACACATGTTTTACAAAGCAAAGTCACTGTTACTATGAAAAACTGAATACACTCAAAACACACCTTTGTGAGCTTCTCTCCCTAAAACTAAGGTCCCTGACCATAAAAAAGTAATTGAAACAGTCATTTCACTAAGTCCAGTCCAACTATGTGCATAAGCAAAAGTAGTGTACTCTAAGGAAAGTTTCCTGAGGCAAAAAAAAAAAAAAAAAAAAAAAGTTGTTTCTAATGAAATGGAACAAATGCACCGTCAGGTTACAAAGTTGCTTCTTTTCTCAGAAAACACATAAAAACAGTTTTGGAAGGCACATTACTTCTATACATGGACATGTTTCAGGAAGAAATACGCTATAATGCATGCTTTTCAAAGGAAATTCACTGTATCTATGAAAAACTGTATACATCAATACACAGCTGTGTGAGCTTTTCTCACTGAAACTGAGCTCCCTGGTCACTAAAAGGTGAGAGAAACAGTGATTTCACTAAGTACTTTCTAACTGCATGGATAAGCAAAAGTAGTGTACTCTAAGGCATCACTGCTAAGACAAAAAACCTGTTTCTACGAAAATTGAACAAATTCATCGCTCAAGTTAGGAAATTGCTTCTTTGGTTAGAACACATCTAAAAACTGTAAGTTTTTGATGGCACAGTACTTCTATACATGGGCATGTTTCAGGAGAAAACACACTGTAATGCATGTTTTTCTAAACAAAGTCATTGTTTATATGAAAAACTAAATACACTCAAAACACACCTCTGTGAGCTTCTCTCACTAAACCTAAGCTCTCTGACCAATAAAATGTGAAAGAAAGAGTGATTTCACTAAGTTCAGTCCAACTGCATAGATAGGCAAATGTCGTATACTCTACGGCATCACTTCTGAGGCAAAAATCCTGTTTCTTACAAATTGAACAAATGCATTGCTCACATTAGGGAGATGCTTCTTTGGTCAGAAAAAGTATTTAAAAATGAGCTTTTGAAGGCACAGTACTTCTACACATGGGTGTGTTTCAGGAAGAAACACAATGTAACACATGTTTTTCAAAGCAACTTCACAGTTTCTATGAAAAACTGAATCCATTTGAAACACACTTGTGTGAGCTTCTCTCACTAAAGCTAAGCTCCCTGACTGCTAAGAAGTGAGAGAATCACTAATTTCACTAAGCCCATTCACTTACTCAAAACCAGTCCAACTGCATGGATAAACAAAATTAATGTACTCTAAGATAGGACACCTGAGGCAAGAAACCTGTTTTGAACAGAATTGAGTAAATGCATCACTCACATTAGAAAATTGTTTCTTTGGTCAGAAAAACTGTAAAAACAGTCAGTTTTTGAAGACACAGTACTTGTACACATGGGTGTGTTTCAGGAAGAAACACACAGTAACACATGTTTTTCAAAGCTAAGTCACTGTTTCTATGAAAAATTGAACACACTTAAAAGACACTTGCATGAGCTTCTCTCACTAAAGCTAAACTACCTGGCCACTGAAAAGTGAGAGAAACAGTGATTTCACTAAGTCCAGCACAACTGTATGGATATGCAAAAGTAGTGTACTATAAGGCATTGCTCCTGAGGGAAAATAACCATTTCTAATGAAATTGAACAAATGCATTACTCATGTTAGGAAGTTGCTTCTTTGGTCAGAATACATGTAAAAACAGTTTTTGAAGGCACAGTACTTCTAAACATGGATGTATTTCAGGAAGAAGCACACTGTAACACATGTTTTTCAAAGTAAAGTCACTGTTTCTATGAAGAAGTGAATACACTCAAAACACACTTGTGTGAGCTTCTCTCACTAAACCTGCACTCCTTGACCACTAAAAAGTGAGAGAAACAGTGATTTCACTAAGTCCAGTGCAACTCTATGGATAGGCAAATGTAGTGTACTCTAAGGTATCACTTGTGAGGCAAAAATCCTATTTCTTATGAAACTGAACAAAAGCAATACTCATGTTAGGAAGTTGGTTCTTTGGTCAGAAAATGTGTAAAATCTATCAGTTTTTGAAGACACAGTACTTCTACACTTGGGTATGTTTCAGGAAGAAACACACTGTAACTCACGTTTTTCAAAGCAAAGTCACTGTACCTATGAAAAACTAAACACACTCAAAACATACATTTTAGAGCTTCTCTCACTAAAACTAACCTCCCTGATGACTAAAAAGAGAGAGAAACAATGATTTCACTTAGCACAGTCACTTATTCTGAACCAGTACAACTGCGTTAATAGGCAAAAGTACTGTACTCTAAGGCATCACTCTTGAGGCAAAAAAATACCATTTATAATGAAAGTGAACAAATACATAGCTAACATTAGTAAGTCCCTTTGTTCAGAAAATGTGTAAAAACAGTCAGTTTTTGAAGGCACAGTACTTCTACATGTGAGTGTTTTAGGAAGAAACACACTGTAATGCATGTTTTTCAAAGCAAAGTCAATGTTTCTATGAAAAACTGAATACACTCAAAACACATGTGTGAGCTTCTCTCACTAAATCTAAGCTCTGTGTCCATAACTCTGACTCTACCCTTTTGCCATTCTGCTCCTATGCAAATCTACTCCTCTGCTGCTTGGGCCCTCTGCCCATTTGGTCCTATGCAACTCTACTTCTCTGCTGCTCAGCCCCTCTGCCCCTCTGCTGCTATGAAACTCTACTCCTCTGCCCCTGAGCTCCTATGGAACTCTGCTCCTCTGTTATTTGGCCCCTCTGCCATTCTGCTCTAGGCAGATCTACTCCTCTGATACATGGCCCCTCTGCCCCTTGGCTCCTATGCAAATCTACTCCTCGGTTGCTCGGCCCCTCTGACACTCTTCTCCTATGCAGCTCTACTCCTTTGTTGCTGGCCCCCTCAGCCCCACTGCTCTTATGCAACTATACTCCTCTGCCTCTCTGCTCCTTTGCAACTCTAATCCTCTGCTGCTTGGCCTCTCTGCCTGTCTCATCCAACACAACCCTATTCCTATGCTGCTTGGCTCCTCTGCCCTTCTGCTCCTATGCAACTCTATCCTCCTCTCTTTGGCCCATCTGGTCCTCTGCTCCTATGCAACTCTACTACTCTGCTGATTGTTCCTTCTGTCCCTCTGCTCCTATACCAAGGAGAGAAGAATTCTCACTACTGACTCATATTTGAGTAATTGGTACTGAGAATAATGTAGTAAAGAACAAGGGAAGGGTAACACTTTGGTTCACTGGCTTCACACAGTCCAATCTGTCAGCCTATCATGCTGTCATGAAGGACTTTCATGACTCCTGTTTGTACAGAAACATGAGTCTCATTGAATTTTCCACCTCAAGTTGTAGTTACATAGTCATGGTCTAAGAAAAATAGATAAAACTCTTAGGAAGCATCTCTCAATAAATATCTTATCTTTCCTCCATTCTTCTTAAGGGAGGTGGTAAGCTCCTCTGTGGCAATGAGAAGAAACCCTTGCGTCAGTTGTCAATATGGAAGATGTTGTAGCAGAGAGAGTGAAGAGAAACTAGTGCTTGAAGGAGTATCAAGAGGGGAAGAAAGACCTGTGCTTTCCTGTCCTTGATCTTCCCTGAGTGTCAGTATATTGAGTCATTCTCTTCAACAAATTGTTCTAAACATTTGTCTGTCTCCGATCTCTCATCCTCTGCTCATGCCAACCCCATGGTTTCTCTTCCATGTAAGTTCTTATTGTTTTTTAACTTCCTGCATCCAGGAGATAAGCAATGCCAAGCAATGTGAGCTAGTGATGTAGCATTATCTGGGAATCAAGCCTAATTTAGTTGCAGTGAGTGAGGAACATGAAAGGGAAGGACTGGTGCTAAAGCTCACTCTGACAATATAGAATAGATCCTACATCAGGTAGTGAGGATTAAGAAATAATGAAAGAACATAAATAAGAAACTGAGGCAAGAAAAATAAAAAACAAAGGATAGATTTAAGAGGGCTTGCAGTCAATACCACAGCAGCCTTGATATTGAACTCATAGCCTCAAGCATGCTAGACAAGTGCTTTCCCATCTCTCTATCTATCCCATGTTCTGCATATTTGGGTGCTGGAATAACTAACTCTTAGCCCAGAGGCCACTGTGTACTCTTTCTGAAAGTCTGAAGACCTTGAGTGTATACTTTGCAGAACATCTCATTTAATCATGCTGTCAGCAATTCATGTGATTATTTTTCTCCCTCAGAGAGCAGGAGAGCAGTGCCTAAGGACAGAGCCTTTACAAATGGCTCCTAACAACTTGGCATCCGAAAAACCAGGAGAGAAAGGAGCCAGGACTGTTTGGTCTCAGAGATATGTCTCAGTAATTCCTGCATCACTTTTTGTGATTCAAAATACTTTCATAACTATTTTGCAAATGCAAATTTAGTAGATATAGAACATTTAAAAATTTATATTTATTCTGTGTATGTGAGTTTTCATGTGTGTTGATAAAGCGGGTGCTCTTACAAGTATTCACACATATGTGTACACAGGCCAGTGAAGAATGGAGCTCAATGTATCATTTTCCACTGTGCATCTTGAATGAAGGACTTCCACTTAAAACTAGAACTTATCTATTGAGCTATTGTTTTTAACTTTCACTCTCCAGGGTCTCCCAAGTGATGAAATAAAAGATAGGCTACAAATCTGCATCAATATGGGTGATGGGGATTGGGCTTTAGTTCCTCACAATTGCATGGCAAGTGCTTTACCCTCTAAGCCATTTCTCCTCCACACCAACGGGTTTGATTCACCCCTCTGTCTCAGCTCTCTCCCTCACCTCCTTCTTTTCTTCCCCTGTGCCCGGACTCCTACCTGGTTGATCCTGCCAGTAGCATATGCTTGTCTCAATGATTAGGGCATGCATGTCTAAGTACACATGGCTGGTACAGTGAAACTGCAAATGGCTCATTAAATCAGTTATGGTTCTTTTGGTGAACATAAAGTCCACATAAAGTACATATCAAGTACATATAACATATATATAAAGTACATGTCAAGCACACATCAGGTACACATCAAGTATACATAAAATACATATAAAGTCCACATCAAGTACATATCAATTACATATCGAATACATATAGCCTACACATAAAGTACACATCAAGTACATATCAGGTACACATAACATACATATACTTGATGTGTACTTTATATGTATGTTATAATGTACATATAAAATATTTTTAAAGGATTAATAAAGGATTAAAAGGGGATTAAAGGGGGATTAAGTGAAGAATAAGTGGGTTTAAAGGGGAATTAAGGGAAGATTAAGTGGCTTTCAATGGGATTAAGTGAGGATTAAGGGGGTTTAAAGGAAGATTAAGGGGGACTAAGGGGATTGAGGGGGATTAACAAAAAGGACAAAAAGGCATTTAAAAGGATTAAAAAAGGAATATAAAAAAAGGTTAAAAAGAAAAAAAGCCCAGAGTGAACATCTGGTCTACCTCCATTCAATTGTGGAGATCCAGGAGGGACATCTGGTCCACCTCCTTCCATGAATGGGAAGGAGAAAAAAAGTTTTAAGATGGACAACCATCCACATCTGAACTTTGGGGGACAGTGGGCCCAAGTGGGGAACCTGTAAGCAAACCCCCAGCTATGTGACTCCCAACTTGGTGATATACACCAAAGAGCCATTTAGACTGCCTCCACAAAAAAAATCAATCTGGTCTACCTCCACAGGCAGAGGCATCTGGTCTACCTCCATGGACAGATTCATCTGGTCTACCTCCACAGGAAGACCCATCTGGTCTACTTCAGCGGGAAGAGACATCTGGTCTACCTCCATGGGCAGCGCCATCTGGGTCTCATGGCAGAACACTATGGAAATAAGCTGTTGTTGTTGTTTTTAAATTATTTTAATCCTCTCATTTTAGATTTTTTAAATATTCCCTTATCTTGGTGTGCTTCTTTCTCAGCTAACAGCTGCTCTGTAAGACCCCTGTACCTTCCAACACATTAAAATACAAGGTATGGGTCATATTTTCAACTTGCTATGTGTGAATGATAAGAGTTCTTCCAAATACACCTCTTGGAGATATAATGCCAAACTAGAAATGGAAACACACAGATGGTAATGCAACTTCTTGGTGTTTGGCCATGGAACAACAAACTACATTCTTTTTATTAACTATAACTAGCACACACACAAAATGCTATTAAAGATTATAATGTTGAGTGGTTAAGAGCACATTCTGCTTTTAGGGAGGACTGATATCAGGCAACTTACAACCACTTTTGTAATCCTAGCTGCCCTTCCAGAGGACACCGTACCCTCTGCTCTCCAAGGGCACCTGCTTGTACATGCTGCACATAAACTAATACAAGAACACACATATTCACATAAAAAACATCAACATATTTTTAAAGATTGTAATGGAGAGAATTCAGTCAGATTGTTAAAACTTTTATAATATTCTAGGTCTTGCATAAATCTATCATAAGGAAGTTAAAAGATTATGTATGAAAGATTTGTGCTGGCAGGTACTGTTACCAAAGTGTCATGTGTATTAGAGAAAAGTCTTCTAGCTGACAAACTAAAGTGCAATTCAAATGACAGAATATCAAAGTTTTGCTGACAGACTAATTACATTGGAAAACATCCAATTAAGAGCTAAATTAGAAAAGGACAAAAGGCAGTTTGTACTGTAAGAATCCTATAAATGTTATGTAAAACACAGTGAACCAGGAGCTTTGTTGCACACCTGTAATCCCAGGCCTTACGGAGGCCAACATGGCCTACAAAGCGAGTCTAGTACAGTCAAGGCTACACAGTAAAACTTTGTCTCAAAAAACCAAAATGAAAAATAAAAAGAAAGACACCAATGAATATATTCTAAAGTGTTAATAGCAAGGTGGAGGATCGTGTGCACATCCATTTCTAAATGTCCATGAGTCCTTGATGAACAGCACCCTGGCAGGCCATGCCTTAGAACCTAGTGTGCAGCATGGACTGTGTTCACTGCTAGGGGCGCTGAGGTGGGGGTCTTCAAGCTGCCTAAGGAGGAAGCCAACTGCTGGGGAGAGCCGTGTGCTTTCAGGGAAAACAGGCAGCACTGAGAAACAGCTTCTCTGAGATCAGTTCAAAAAACAAAAGCACCTGCTGGCAGGAAGTGTGCAGGCTTGGGCCTGGGAGTTTCCCACAACCTGACCACCTGTAGACTGAGCAGGCCTGTGAAGGCTCATTCTTGCAGGAGGAAAGCTGAGGTTGGGCAGGTGTCCGGAGGCTGAAAGAGAGTGGAAAGTCCTCATCCCCATTTCTTTCCTTCCTATGATCCTCTCTCCCATGCTTTCACACTGACTACCTCAGTTCTTCAGCCAGGACCCTAGTGGCAATGAGGGCTCCACATTTTGCTAGAAATGCAAGAGGCACACCCTTTCCTGGTATTTTTATGCCCCTATCTCTCAGGGAGATCATAAAAGGAGTATGGGAGGAGAATAGCTTAATCACTGGAAAATCATTCTGACTTTGGCTAACAAATCATACTGACTTTGGCAGTTTGGGCTTTTTATGACTTAACTGAATGTAGAAGGCAGAGGGATTGAGATTCGGTAGCTTTCCTCAACTACTAAGGACCTACTTAACATACTCACTTTTTTCCAATGAGAACTCTCAGAACACTTAATTAAACCTGCCCTTCTGTATTACTATGGTCTTTGTTAGTTTATCCTCACCTGAGCACTTTTTTCTGGGCCACAGCTTTACTAGACTCACATTTCCTGAAAGAATCCCAATTCATCTGTGTAAGTAGTATGTAAAAGGACCTGTCTAGCTGCTCCCTAGCACCTCTTTGTTGGAGACCTACACATCCGACTTCCATACCCCAGATGTAGTTTAAACAAGACACAAGCATGCTTCTTTCCCACATTGAAACACTGAACTGGTTGTATAGTGTGAAGAGCCCCGGGCAAAATGAAAATATGGGAAAGTAAGTGCAACACCTACTGAGACCTTGGAGGCAACAGCAATGCAGGAACTCAAGAAGACTCCTAAATGTCCCATCCTGTAGAAACCATTCCACACAGAGGATTGCCCTGGCCCGCTGGGGTTCGACTAACGCTCAGGAGGAACATTTTCCTGTATAGGGACAGAACACAAGACATGAAGAAGGGGGCAAGTCTGCATTCTGATCAAACACTGTTTATTGAAAATTTTCACAGAGTTTATATAGGCACAGAGGCATGGGTATTTGCATAAGCAAGGGTTGCTATGGATTCCTAACTCTGGAATGCACCAGCAGGTAGGTATCTACCTTTACAGATGCTAATTGCAGGACAGAAATTTCAGGAAAGTCATGAAGTTAGTCAGGAAAAAGCTCCCGGAACTTCTGCTCACAGGCAGCTGGCCTTTAATCTGATCTTATCAGTAGTCCCACCAGAAAAGGAGTAGCTCTGGGGTCTAGAATGACCAGCCCCCACAATAAACCACAACAGGTGTCTAACTGCCGACCTATGACAAGGTCAGCTAGTTTATGGTGAATGGCAGACTTCTAGAGAAATAGGAACCTAGGTTCTGATGAGATGGCTGAACATTGACCATATAGCCCATCCCCAACAGAGGATTATGTGCACACTACATGTTAACTTCAAAAGAATCCTCAGTAAATGTTCATTTGATCAAAAAATTAAGATATAATGAAGAAACAAATTTTATACCACCATTCCTATATCTTAAAATTCTCTTGGTGTTCTACAACATTTTCAATTGACTCCACAGCCTTTAGCTTTCCCCACAGAGGGCCCTCCACGATTTTGTCTCATCTGTCTTTTTTTCCATTTTGTCTCACTCTGTCCATGCTTTGGGCTTCACTGTTGGCTTCCCTTTGATCCCGGAAGTACTCCAAGTTTTTGCCTATGATGTTTGGGGTATGGCTAACTGGTTGAGTTTATGAACCGGCCCCCAGCCATGTTTTAATCACTCTTAGCTGAGTCACTTCCCAGGAGAGGCTGTCACAGCTTACTGCCTCCAATGGGTGTTTCACAACCCTCATAACACTTAATTATACCTGCCTCTCTGTATTATTGTCTGTCTTCATTTATCCTCAGCCTACCACTTTTGCTGGGCCACAGCTTCGCTAGGCTCACATTTCATGAAAGAATCCCAATGCATCTCTGTATAATGACCATCATCTCTCCTGTAAATATATAGAAAGACACTGTATGTTCACCATGGGAGAACTGAGCAATAGACACAGAAATCTCTTTCTGTGTCTCTGTGACTCAGATGGGAAACCCTGCATGAGAAGGACAATATTTGATACAGAGCAGTTCTCAAAAACTATTTTAATGAATTACTATCATTAACACTGGGGGTAGGGATTGCATGTAAGTTCAACTATTCAGACCTTACCATAGGCCATCAGGCATACTGATCTGTGCATATATATTCTGAAAGACTTCTCTACAGAGTGTGAATTAGAAGGCCAGTACTTTATACCACTCCAGTGCTCACTGTCTGTTTATGCATCTGTGGTTTTCTCTTCTATGCTAACACTTGTGCAGCTTTGGCAAGAATGCTGGTCAGAGCCTGAAACATGTGTATGCATTATCCAGGGAAGAGAGTAGACAGAACAAGATTAGAGAATTGAGATGATGTAGCTGAAGGAGGTGAGGGGAGGCCTCATGGTCTTGAGAGCTTGGATGAGAAGCATTGTCCTTATTCAAAGCCACAATGTTAAATACACTTTTATATCATGGACCTTTTTGACAATCTGACAAAAACCTATGATCGTCTTCAAAGAATAATGTCTCTCATTAAATGAAGTCCATAAGATTAAAAAAGGAAACCAGTTTCATTGATATATAAATCTAATAAACTTTGTCATACACAAAACCAGATTGGAATCACGTTTGTGACATGGCACAAGCGTTTCTTTACTAGTGACCTTAAATAAGGTCTGGCAGTGGGTCTGATTAATACAATTTCTAAGCAGTGCTTAGCATATGCAATATTTTGAGGCAACTGGCTAGTATGACATAAAGACAGAACGGGTTATGATTTGCTGCCCTTAATTCAAAATTGATGGCAATCTAAGCTCACCTACAAGTTAGTGGAATCAAGCTATGGGTTTTGCTGTTCAGGCTTATGAGCCTCTGAATTCTATCCATCTACTCCAGTAAGATGTGTTGTGTAGAGTCATTCAGAGAATTCAAGCAGGAATGAAAAGATTCCATTTTTATCTTTTATTATTATATGACACATGCACATGTGAGTGCAATCACATATGTGTGCAGAGCACAAATGGTGGTCAGTGATGAATTTTCAGGAGCAAGTTTTCTCTTCCCACCTTGTTTCTGAGGAGGGTTCTCTTGTCTCTGCAGGGCTGCATCCTCCAGGTTGGTCGACCATTGTCTTTCTACACAATTCTGTCTCTGCCTTCCATCTCACCCACCATAGGTTACACATGCAAGGTGCTGCGTGACATTTCTTAGGTGGTTTCTCAGGACTCAATTGTGTTCGGCACCCTGGTAAGTGGCTTATATACTGAACCACTGCACTAGCCCTCCATTGATTTTTAAATGGATCTCTTTGTCTATGGAAGAAATTATGCAAAGAGAATGCCCAGGACCACACTGTAGTAGCATCCTCTTCACACGGATCCAGGCAGGCAGGGCCTACACTTTCCTGGGCTGAGTCAATAACTCCATGGGTTTGTTAGAGTTCATACTGACAAGATAAAAAGTTAACTTTACTGTATACTAATTATACTGAGAAGCGAGATTTTTTTACATGCCATCAGTTGAATCACAGAATGTTCAGGATCATCTTTTAAAAATATTTACTCCATGTCAGACTGGAGCAGGTATGAGCAGTACCCAATTTGCAAGGTCTAGACTCTGTCATCATTTACTCACAGGTTCAGAAAAGTCCTGTGCTTGACACAACATTCTGCCACCTCTACCACAAGGAGTGCATGGGCCTCTGAACCATCTAAGGTGAAGAAAGATCCGTTGATTTCCCACACATGTGGAAGGCAGAGGATGGCCTTGAGTGTCATTTCTCAGGTGTCACCACCTTTCCCTGCAGTCTCACTCTGGCCTGCACTTAGACTATGAGGTGAGGCTGGCCAGGGCATCTGGGACACATCTGCCTCTGCGTCTACTACCCTGGGATTACAAGTAGATGCCAGTATGAGGTTTGGGAGAGGTGGTTGTTTTTGTTTTTTAATGTATGTTTTCAACTTTGAACTCAGGTAGGTCTCAGTACTTTCAAGAAAAGCAGCTTTACTGACAGAACAATTTCCCCAGTCCAAGTGGTTATATTAAACATGATTGGAAATATCAGTGAGGGGAAAAGGGAAGTATTTTGAAATAAAATATGTGTCTTATTTCATAAAATGCATCTTATTTGCCATTAGCTTCTTAGGGAGTAGAGGTTTGTATCTCCGAGGTTCTTATGCTGAAATCATTAGCTAGATGATGGCTGTAGGAGAGGGCAAGGCCATATTAAGTTTTAAATCTGAATCATCCAGCCCAGGTTATTTGGAATGCTTGGCTCTGGGCACTATTTTGAAAGTTATGGATTGTTTATGGGTGGGGTTTGGCTGGAGGAAGTAGGCTACTGGCCTTTGAAGGGTAAGTCTCCTTGTAGTTCTGCCTTACTTTTTCTTCTGTCTGTGCTGCCACGATGTGAACAGCCTTGCCCTTGCATCCCTTTACTCCACCATGATGGAAATCTCCTAACTTGCTGTTGCTGGGGCTTTGGTCACAGGTTCTAACTATGGCAGTCACTAAGATGGACTCTTGGGAATGGGATTGTCACCTGCATATGAGCTCCCCGTAGCCTCTCTGTTGTCTGATGACACAATATGAAATTATGTCTTTCTGTAACCTGGAAGATGGAGAACTTGCCACAGTGTTTGACTATCAGTTCAGTTTTACTGGTTCTGAGTAAGTGACTGTGCTTAGTGAAATCACCATCTCTCTAATTTGTCTGAGACATGGGTGCTTAGTTGTAGTGAGAGAAGCTCACACAAATGTTTGTTTAGTGTATGCAGTTTCCAAAAAAAAATAGTGACGTTGCTTTCAGAATTATGCATTACAGTCTATTTCCTCCTGAAAAAAGACATTTGTAGAAGTAGTGTGCTTTCAAAAACTGACCGTTTTCACAGGTTTTCTGACCAAAGAAGCAACTTACTAATGTGAGTAATGCCCATGTTCAATTTCATGAGAAGCAGCTTTTTTGCCTAAGGAGTGATGCCTTAGAGTACACAATGTTTGCATATCAATGCAGTTGTACAGGTTATGAGTAAGTTACTGTGCTAAGTGCAGCCACCATCTCTCTCACTTGTCTGAGACATGGGAACTTAGTTTTACTGAGAGAAGTCACACACATGTTTGTTTACTGTATGCAGTTTTCCATAGAAACATTGACTGTGCTTTCAGGAACATGTTTTATGTTGTGTTTCTTCCTGAAATAAACACATATGAAGAAGCACTGTGCTTTCAAAAACTGACAGTTTTCATATTTTTTAACCAAAGTAGCAGCTTACTAATGTGACAGTGCATGTGATCAGTTTCATTAGTAGCTGTTTTTTTTTTTTTTTTTTGCCTAAGGAGTGATGCCTTTGAATATCAACTTAGTTGTACAGGTTCTGTGTAAGTGACTGTGCTTCGTGAAATCATGGTCTCTCTCATTTGTCTGAGTCATAGGTGCTTAGTTTTAGTGAGAGAAGCTCACACAAGTGTTTGTTTAGTGTAAACATTTTTCCATAGAAATAGTAACTTTGCTTTCAAAAACCTGCATTACAGATTGTTTCTTCCTGAAACAAATACATGTGAAGAAGCACTATGCTTTGAAAAACTGACTCTTTTCAAATGTTTTCTAACCAAAGAATTAAATTACTAATATGAGTAATGCCTGTGTTCAATTTTGTTAGATGCGGGATTTCTGCCTATGGAGTGATGCCTTAGAGTACACAACACTCGCCTATCAATGCAGTTGTTCAAGTTCTCATTAAGTGACTGTGGTTAGTGACATCACTATCTTTCTCACTTGTTAGAGAGTCTGGTGCTTAGTTTTAGTGAGAGAAGCTTAAACATGTATTTGTTTAGTGTATGCCGTTTTCCATAAAAACAGTGACTTTGCTTTCAGAAATGTGCATTACAGTGTGATTCTTGCTGAAACAAACACATGTGAAGAAGCACTGTGATTTCAAAATTGACTATTTTCACAGGTTTTATAACCAAAGTAGCAATTTACTAATGTAGGCAATGCCTGTGTTCAATTTTGTTAGACCTGGGTTTTTTGCCTAAGGCATGATGCCTTAGAGTACACGAGGTTTGCCTATCAATGAAATTGTTCAGGTTATGAATATGTGACAGTACTTAGTGAAATCACTGTCTCTCTCACTTGTCTGAGACTGGACACTTGAGTTTGAGTGAGAGAACCTCACACATGTATTTGTTCAGTGTATGCAGTGTATGCAGAGTAAGCTCATACGTGTTTGTTTAATGTATGCAGATTTCCATAGAAACAGTGACTTTGCTTTCAGAAACACATGCATTGTGTTTCTTGTTGAAACAAACACAAATGAAAAAATACTTACTTTAAAAAAAAAACTGTTTTCAAATATTTTTTTAACCGGAGAAGTAACTTACTAATGTGAGTAAAGCCTCTATTCAATTTCGTTAAAATTGTTTTGTTTTGTTTTTGTTTTGTTTTGTTTTTTGCCTATGGAGCGATGCCTTAGAATACACAACATTAGTCTATATACGCAGTTGTTCAGGGTCTGAATAAGTGACTGTGTTTAGTGAAATCACCATGCCTCTCACTTGTTTGAAACGTGGGGGCTTAGGTTTAGTGAAAGAAGCTCACACATGTGTTTGTTTAGTGTATGCAACTTTTCAAAGAAAGAATTACTTTGCTTTCATAAACAAGTGTCACAGTGTGTTTCTTCCTGAATCAAACACAGGTGAAGAAGCACAGTGCTTTCAAAACCAGACTGTTTTCAAAAGTTTTGAAAGCAAAGTCGCTGCTTCTATGGGAACTGAACACACTGAACAAACACTGGTGTGAGCTTCTGTGACTAAAACTAAGGTCCCTTGTAAGACCCCCGGCACAGTAGTCTTAACGTGGAGACCCCCACCAAGAACCAGCGAGACCAAGGTTTCGGTTGCAACACGCAAGAGGCTTTATTGCAGGGGGACGGGTACCCGGGCGTCTCAGTCTCTGGAGAGGCTGGCGCGCCGAGCGAGTCTTTCGGGGGGCCTTTTATAGGGATTTTAGCGGGAAGCGCGGGTACAGAAGCGAGAAGCATAGTTACAGGGCTCTGATTGGTAAATTTAAATGAGGCGAGGTTATGGCCCGGTCATCAGATGGGCTCTAGGAATCAGGGAGTTTTCCCGTTCTCTGGGCCAGGTGGCCAACCATAAATGTTATCTCAGCATGCTTCTATGTTATCTCATCTGGGCCCCAGGCCTCATCTTATCTCGGGAACCTATTATTCTAGTCTTGCCTTGCAAGATAGCGTTACTGCTGCTATGCTTGCTATGGCGGGTGCACAGGGGAGGGGGTCTTACACCCTATTGCTTGAAAGGTGAGATAAATGCTGATTTCACTAAAAACAGTCACATATTCAGAACCTGTACAACTGCATTCATAGGAAAAAGTAGTGAACTCTAAGGCATCACTCCTTAGGTGAAATACGCATTTCTAACAAAATTGAACAAATACATCTCAGGAGTTTGCAATGTGTTTCCTTGGTTAGAAAAGGAGGAAAAACTCTTGTTTTAAAAATCACAGTAGTTCTACAGATGTGTTTGTGCAAGAAGAAACAACACTTTAACATATGTTTCTGAAAGCAACATCACTGTTACTAAGGAAATCTGAACACACTGAAAAAACATTTTTGTGAGTTTCTTTGACCGAAACTAAGGTCCCTGCTGCATGAGTAGTGAGAGAAATGTTGATCTTACTAAACAGAGTAACATATTCAAAACCTGTAGAACTGCATTAATAGGCAAAAGTAGTGAACTCTAAGGCATCACACTTTAGGCAAAAAACCCATTTCTAAAGAGAATGAACAAATGCATCTCAGAAGTTTGCAACTTGTATCCTTGCCAAGGAAATGTGGAAAACCTGTCATTTTTGAAAGCACAGTACTCTTCACATATATTTGATGTATGAATAAACAATACTGTAATGCAAGTCTCTGAAAGCAAATTCACTGTTTTAAGGAAAACTGAACACAAAGAACAAACACTTGTGTGAGCTTCTGTGACTAAAACTAAGGTCCCTGCTTCTGGAAAAATGAGAGAAACTTTGATTTTTATTAAATAGAGTCACATATTGAGAACCTGTACAACTGCATTGATTGGCAAAAGTAGAGAACTTTAAGGCATCACTCCTTAGGGAAAAAAACCTGTTTCTAATGAAATTGGACAAATGCAACCTTTTATCTTGGTTAGAAAATGAGGAAAGACTGTCATTTTTGAAAGCCCAGTACTCTTCACATATGTTTGATGCAGGAAGAAACAATACTGTAATGCATGTTTCTGAAAGGAAAGTCATAGTTTCTAAGGAAATCTGAACACACTGAACAAACAGTTTTGTGAGCTTCTATGACTAAAACTAAGATCCTTGCTGCCTGAAAAGTGAGGGAAAAGCTGCTTTTACTAAACAGGGTCACATACGCAGAAACTGTAGAACTACCTTGATAGGCAAAAGGAGTGAAGACTAAGACATCACACCTTAGGTAAAAAACCCGTCTTTTAAGGAAATTGAACAAATACATCTCAGAAGTTTGCAATTTGTTTCCTTCATTAAAAATGTGGAAAGACTGTCATTTTGAAAGCACAGTACTTCTACAAATGTGTTTGATGCAGGAAGAAACAACACTTTAATGCATGTTTCTGAAAGCAAAGTCACTCTTTCTAGGGAAACTGAACACACTGAATAAGACCTTGTGTGACCTTCTGTGACTAAAACTAAGGTCCCTGCTCCCTGAAAAGAGAGAGAAACGCAGCTTTCACTAAACAGTCACATACTTTGAGCATGTACTACTGCATAGAAAGGGGAAAATTGTGAACTCTAAGGCAATCACTCTTTAGGGAAAAAAACCTTTCTTAACAAAATTGAAAAAATGCATCTAAGAAGTTTGCAACTTGTTTCCTTGGCTAGGAAATGAGGGAAAACTATTGTTTTTGAAAGCACAGTACTTCTACACATGTGTTTGACACAGGAAGAAACAACACCCTAACACCTGTTTCTGAAAGCACATCACAGTTTCAAAGGAAAACTGAACACACTGAACAAACACTTGTGTGAACTTATGTGACAAAAACTAAGGTAACTGCTCTTGTAAAGTGAGAGAAATGCTTATTGCACTAAACAAAGTCACATACTTCAAACCTGTACAACTGCATTGATAAGCAAAAGTAGTGAAGTCTAAGGCATCACTCCTTAGACCAAAACAAACAAACAAACAAACAAACAAGCAAACCGTTTTTAGCAAAATTGAACAAATGCAGCTCAGAAGTTTGCAACTTGTTTCCTTGGTTAGGAAACAAGGGAAAACTGTAATTTTTGAAAGCACAGTATTTCTACACATGTGTTTGATGGAGGAAGAAACAACACTCTCACGCTTGTTTCTCAAAGCAAATCAGTTTTTCTAAAGAAATCTAAACATACTGAACAAACAATTGTGTGAGCTTCTGTGACTAAAACTAAGGTCCCTGCTCCCTAAAATGTGAGAGAAACGCTGATTTCACTAAAAGAGTCACATACTCAGAAACTGTACAACTGCGTTGATAGGCAAAAGTAGTGAACTCTAAGGTATCACTCCTTAGGAAATAAACCTGTTTCTAACAAAATTGAAAAAATACATCTTCTAGGTCTGTAACTTTTTTCTTTGGTTAGAAAATGTGGAAACAGTCATTTTTTAAAAGCATAGTACTTCTACATATGTGCTTGTTTCAGGAAGAAATAACACTGTAATGAATGTTTCTGAAAGTAAAGTCACTGTATGGGAAACTGAACACACTTAAAAAACACATTTTTGAGATTCTGTCCCAAATACTAAGGTCCTTGCTCCCTCAAAAATGAGAGAAATGGTGAATTCACTAAGCACAGTCACTTATTTAGAAACTGTACAACTGTGTTGATAGGCAATAGTAATGTACTCTAAGGCATCAGTTCTTAGGCAAAACACCCTTTTCTAGCAAAATTAAATAAATGCATCTACTAGGTTGGTAACTTGTGTCTATGGTTAGAATACATGGAAAAACAGTCATTTTTGAAAGGACAGTACTTCTACACATGTGTTTGTTTCAGGAAGAAACAAGACTGTAACACATTTGTCTGAAAGCAAACTCACTATTTCAATGTAAAACTGAACACACTGAACAAACATGTATGCGAGCTTCTGTCACTAAAACAAAGGTCCCTTCTCCCTGAAAAGTTAGAGAAATGCTGATTTCACTAAGCACAGTCACTTATTCAAAACTTGTACAACTGTGTTTGTGGGTTATTTTCTCCTGGAGGCTGGGCTGAGAATCTGGTCACAGAGTTTTCCACAGCCTTCTGGAGACTAGCTGACGAATACTCTGTCTCATGAACTGGCCACAAAGGAGACCTTCTGGGAATGGAAAAAGTACCTGGCAGCTGAGCTCAGCAGGGTTGAGACAAAGAGAAATCTGTGTCCATTCCAGAGGGAGAAGAGGGCCCCTGGCTTGTGAAAGACCAGACTACACTTTATTAAAATAAAGACATCAGAGTCAAACAACTAGATTTTAATTCACTAAGTTTAAAAGGAAAAAGGGCTATGGGGAAAGGGTGTGGGGTGAGCCTTGCAACCTTCCAGCCCCTGCCTTTTTAAACTAAGCTTACTTGAATAGCAGGAGATACTCCCAGGATACTTCCAGGGGCTTGTCTCTAGGGTACCTTTGATATGTTTTTTTTAAATAAGCCAGCCTTTGACACCCTTTGTATGGGTTAGAGTCTGCAAGGAACTATCCTTTAACACATTTGGAATTGGAGGCCTGTTGTCAGCAAGTGGTCTGCTCATTTTGTCCCAGCATAACGCTACCAGGAGGGAGAATCCATCCTCCTGCCTTTAGACAAAGGGCCACAACTGCCCCATTTTTGTTTAGAACAAATAAAAATAGGTGCCACCATTGTCTTTCTAGGTTGGGAACTGCCTGGTATTGAACCAGGACATGGTTGGCAGTAACTTCAGCAATACTGTTCATCTGTTCTTTTAAAAATCGGATAAGGCAGGGTGCAAGGAGAAACAAGGTTTGAATGTCTAGTACAGGGCCAAGGAATTGGAACAGCTAGTTTATAAAGGGGTTTAAATACCAGGAGTAGGAAGCATAATGTGCCTGGAGGTCCCAATGGAGAGCCTTAAGCATTTGTTCATTGTGTTCTACCAACCCAGATTCGTCGACATATAAACAACATTTTCCCCAATACCATGCAGGTTTCCCCCTGTTCAACAGTGAATATGTCCAGGGCTCTCCGTTTCTGGAGGGTGACTCCAGCCAGGGAGGTAATCTGGCATTGAAGGGATTCAAGACTGTCTGCAGTGGAAGCCATAGCCCAATCGAGTTTGTCCTGGAAATCATTGGCCAGATGACGAATTTGAATGAGGGCTGTTCCTGCAGTTCCAATGACACCCAGTGAAGTTGCCAAACCCAGTCTGATGAGGAGGGGAATGAAAAACTCCTCTTTCAGCTTCCTAGTGGCTGTATGGTGAATTCTTCAGGCTCATAGAGATAAATTTGGGGGACAATCATTACAGGGGTGCAGAAGCCCTGAAAAGGAGGAGTAAGGCAGAAATCAGTGGTCTCCCTACACCAAAGAATGGCAGGGGGCTAACACAGTTTGGTCTTGTGACTGTGATATTGTGAAAGCAAGAAAGATGGGCTTCTGAGGAGAGCTTTACAAGGCAGAGGGGATGGGGTATGTCAAAGAGAGGGATGTTCTATGACTTTTGAGTGGACATATCCTCAGGGTTCATAAAAGGAGGTGTTAATTGGAACAGCTGCTAATAATGGTCGGGAAAGAGAAGCACAGAGAAAGCATTGAGACGAGTTGGAGTAAATGGTTAAGGGAAGGAGATCAGCAGCAGATTGAATGTACTATAGCCAGGAAATGGTGGTTTGAAGGTCCTTCTGGGTCTAACCTTCCTGTTTAAGGATATTAACATAGGTCAGAACTGATTGGGAGGTGGGGACAAGATGTCGAGAGATGTGAAGGTATGCAATAGGGTTTAGAGCTTTCCCATGACACCTATTCACCATCGTTCATCCCAGGGGTCGCTGATAGTAAAATGAAAATGAGTGTTAAGATTTGTGAACATGGTGTCATGATGACCGGAGTATTCAATTCTGCATCTCCAATATCTGCAACCTCCACATGTGCAGACCTCCTGAAGACAGTCATCTGTGTTTCAGTAAGGAAAGCAGAGGAAAGGGCCATTAGAGATTGAGGGGATGGACCTGAGGTGTAGAAGAATTTTAACCCAGGTTTGACATCCTTCCAGTAGGCAGCCCTGGGTCCCCATAACTTCGTTGTGTCCACTGTAGGTCTTGCTTATGAAGAATTTCCAGTGCTAAGTGTTAGGTTGACAGAGAGAGACACGGCACTAGCAGAGTTAGAATGAAGAATGACAAACATGGCCATAAGAATAACATAGAGAGATGCCTGTCAGGAGCACATCTCCTGAGCAGCAGTCACCAAGTCATGAATGAATTCACCTTACAGCCACTAGGAAGCTGAAGGAGGAGACAGGCTAGTCTGGACTCTGAAGTCATGCCTTCCCATGTAATATTTTTGAGAAGGTGATCTCAAGCTGCAGACTCAGGAATCATTCTCTCTACACTTGTTTTGGTTCTGAGGATAAAATCAGATAAGATCTCTCCCTGTTTTTGTCAGAGAAAGAGTAGGGAGGAGGTGGGATCCTGTGAGCCAAAGGGTGGGATTATTTTATCCCAAGCTTGAAGCACACAAAAGAGTATTTGGTCAAAACAACCTGCCAGCAATGTTGCCTGTTGTGCTCCAAAGGAGAAGGGCCCCTGGCCAAAAAGCTCATCAAATCCCCATGGGGTATCATTTCAGCCCTCATTTCTTTCATGTTGTTGCATACATTCATCCCTGAAATAGGCCTCCCATTGTAAAAATAGTGGGGCAAGTAGGGAGGAATGACGAATGTCTTGCCAATCATTGGGTGTATTTAAGGTGGAAATCAGGCTCTGTAAGAGTGCTTTGGTCCATGGTTCATGGATGTCATCTTCTCTAACTGCCTGAGTTCCTTTAGATCTGTAGCTTGATATGAATATCAATTAAGTGGCTTGCTTCTGGTGGGGATTATATTAACTGGGAATATTTGGGATTCTTGATTCTCTGGCTCTGAGTCAGAATCATACTCATCGGGGGAGGAAGCCTTAACTCGGAATATTTTTACCATTTTAATAGACTCACAGAAATTGCAAAGCTGCTCTGTGATAGAGGGTGGAGGATGAGAGGTTGTAGGGCTAGTTGCCTTTTGTTATATCCTTTTTGTGGACCTTTGAGGGGGTGGTTCTGTTTAGAAGCATGGGAAGCAGGGCTTATTTCCTCTGCTACAGTGAGAAGTGGGATGAGGGAGGGAGAATCTCTTTGTGAGAGTAAAGTATTTCCTACAGGACCTGTAACTACCAGTACACACTGACAGATTATATTTAAGATGAGTGAGAAATTGGGAGAGGTTATCATTCTCTGACTAAGAGATCTAACTAAGGCCCATATATAGATATTGTGGACATGAAGGGTGCCAATCAAATTACTTCCTCCCAAACTGAAGTTATCTCTTTTTTTTTGTCAAAATTTACACCCCCATGCATTTAAGAAGTTGCATATGGTCTTAATCTGAGGGTTTGTCTTATGTGATGAATAAGTCCCCATAGTGATAGAAAAGATAGGAAGTGCTGCTGAGGATGGTCAACTTTCTGTAAACAATTTCTTGTTAGAGGGATTCACCACCTCACCAAACACAAGCCTAGCTGCAATTTCAGAACTGTCAACCACCCTAGATGGCTTTTACTTGTTTGCTGCTTAACCAATTTTTTTCAGAGAGGTTATAAGGTCATTGCCCACACCTGGCTGGGCAGTCAGGCTCCAGACGTCAGGTTAGGGAATCTCCGGCCAGTATCAGAGAGTTGCCCTGATCTAGAGACTTCAGGTATTCCACAAACCCTATCTGGACCCACACAATGGCTCTGAATGGAAGAGAAAAGGAGGAAGAGTAGATATAAAGATTTCCCCCCTCAGCCTTTTCAGGTATGGGAAAACTTACCCTCCTTTGTCGTGACCAGTATTTTTAATTTTCAGCATCAGATGACAGTGTTGCCCCACGTCTGGCACCAGCTGTGGGTTCTTTTCTCAAGGATTCTGGCCAGAGAATGTGGTCACTGAGTTTTCCACAGCCTTCTGGAGGCTAGCTGAAGAATGTTCCATCCTGTGAACTAGTTGCAAAGGAGACCTTCTGGGAAGGGAGGAAGTACCCAGCAGCTGTGCTTAGCCAGGTTGAGACAAGAGAAATCTGTGTTCATTCCAGAGGGGGAAGGGGACCTCTGGATTGTGAAAGGCCAAAATACACTTTATTAAAACAAAGACAAAAGAGTCAAACAACTTGATTTTAATTCACTAAGCTTAAAAGGAAAATGAGGATCTATAGTGAAAGGATAGGGCGTACACTATGCAATCTTCCAGCCCTTGCCTTTTTAAATTAAGCTTACTTGAATAACAGGAAACACTCCCAGGACACTTCCAGGGGCTTGACTCTAAGATATCTTTGATATGTTTTTGTTCAAAGAAGCAAATTTTAACACATTATATGTGGGTTAGAGTCTGCAAGGAACTATTCTTTAACACATTTGGGTCTGAAGGCCTGTTGCCAACAGAAGGTCTGCTCACCTATGTCCCAGCACAAAGCTTACCCAAAGGGAGCATCCATCCTCCTACATACAGACAAAGGCCCACATGCATTGATAGGGAAAATTAGTGTACTCTAAAGCATCACTCTTCCGGCAAAAACAAAAAACAAAACAAAAAATAAACAAAAAACAAAACAAAACAAACAAACAAACAAAAAACAAAAAACCCCAAACAAACAAACAAACAAAAAACCTCATTTCTAATGAAAGAGAACATGTGCATCCCCTATGTCTGTAACTTGTTTCTTTTCTTAGAAAACATTGAAAAGCAGTCCTTTTTGACAGCACACTACTTATACATGTTTTTGTTTCAGGAAAAAAACAACTGTGTAAGGCATGTTTCTGAAAGCAAAGTCACTGTTTCTATGGAAAACCGAACACACTGAACAAACACATGTGTGAGATTCTGTCACTAAAATTAGAGTCTGTCCTCCCTGAGAAGTTAGAGAAATGCTAATTTCACTAAGCACAGTCACTTATTCAGAACCTGCACAATTCCATGATAAGGCAAAAGTAGTGTACTCTAAGGTATCACTCCTTCAGCAAAAAACCCATTTCTAACAAAATTGAACAAATGCCTCCCCTAGGTGTGTAACTTGTTTCTTTGGTTAGAAAATTTAGAAAAACCATGGTTTTTGAAAGCACAGTACTTCTACACATGTGCTTGTTTCAGGAAGAAGCAACACTGTAAGGCAAGTTTCTGAAGGCAAAGTCACAGATTCTATGGAAAACTGAAGACACTGAACAAAGACATGTGTGAGTTTCTGTCACTAAAACTAAGATCCCTGATTCCTGAAAAATGAGAGAAATGTGGATTTCACTAAACAGTCATTTATTCAGAACCTGAACAACTGCATTGATAGGCAAAAGTAGTGTACTCTAAGTCATAACTCCTAAGGCAATAAAGCTGTATGTAACAACATTGAACATATTCATCTCCTAGATATGTAACTTGTTTCTTTCATTAGAAAACGTGGAACACAGCCATTTTTGAAAGCACAGCACTTCTACACATATGTGTGTGTTTCAGGCAGAAACAGCACTGTAATGAGTGTGTCTGAAAGCAAAACACTGTTTCTACATAAAAAAAGAATACAAGGAACAAACACATGGATGAGATTCTTTCCATTAAAACTAAGGTCCCTGCTCCCTGAAAAGAGAGAGAAATGCTGATTTCACTAAGCACAGTCACTTCTTCAGAATCTGTACACTTGTGTTGATACAGAAAACTAGTGTAATCTAAGGGATCATTCCTTAGGCAAAACCCTAATTCTAATGAAATTGAACAGGTGTATCTCTTAGCTCTACAACTTGTTTCTTTGGTTAGAAAATGTGGAAAAACAGTTGTTTTTGAAAGCACAGTACTTACACACATGTGTTTGTTTCAGGGAGAAACAACACTGTAATGCACGTTTCTGAAAGCAAAGTCACTGTTTCTATGGAAAACAGAACACACTGAACAAACATGTGTGTGAGGTCTGTCTCTAAAACTAAGATCCCTGCTCCCTGAGAAGTAAGAGAAAAGCTGCTTTCACTCAGCACAGCCACTTATTCAGAACCTGTACAACAGTGTTGATAGGCAAAAGTCGTATGCTCTAATGCATTACTCCTTAGGGGGGGAAAAAAGCAACATCAAAAAGAAACAAAAAATCTGTTACTGACGAAATTGAAGAAATGCATCTCCAAAGTCTGTAACTTGTTTCTTTGGTTAGAAAACATGGAAAAACAGTTGTTCTCTGAAAGCACAGTAGTTCAACACATGTGTTGGTTTCAGGAGGAAACAACACTGTAACACATGTTTCTGAAAGCAAAGTCACTCATTCTATGGAAAACTGAACACACTGAACAAACACGTGTGTAATTTTGTGACCAAAACTAAGGTCCCTGCTCCCTGAATAGTGAGAGAAATGCTGATTTCACTAAGCACAGTCAGTTATTCAGAACTTGTACACTGGCATTGATAAGCAAATGTACTATACTCAAACAAGTCACTCCTTAGGCAAAAAACTCGTTTCTAACAACATTGAACAAATGCATCTCCATGGTCTGTAACTTGTTTTTTTGGTTAGAGAACATGGTAAAACACTCATTTTTGAAAGCACAGTACTTCTACACATGTGTTTGTTTCAGGAAGAAACAACACTGTAACACATGTTTCTGAAAGCAAAGTCATTGTCTCTATTGAAAACTGAACACACTGAACAAACACATGTGTGAGCTTCTGTCACTAAAACTAAAATATTTTTTTTTATCAGAAATGTGAGAGAAAAGCTAATTTTACTAAGTACAGTCACTTATTCAGGACCTGTACACTTGTGTTGATAGGCAAATGCAGTGTACTCTAACGTATCACTCTTAGGCAAAAATCCATTTCTAACTAAATTGAAAAACTGCATCTCCTAGGTCTGTAACTTGTTTCTTTGGTTAGAAAATGTGGAACAACAGTTGTTTTTGAAAGCACAGTACTTCTACACATCTGTTTGTTTCAGGAAGAAACAACACTGTAACACGTTTCAGAAAGCAAAATCACTGTTTTTATGCAAAACTGAAAATACTGAAGAAACACATATGTGAGATTAGTTCACTAAAACTAAGGTCTCTGTCCTGGAAATTGAGAGAAAAGCTTATTTCACTAAGCACAGTTACTTATTCAGAACCTGTACAACTGCATTGGTAGGCAAAAGTAGCGTACGCTAATGTAACACTCTTTAGGCAAAAAAAAAAAAAAAAAAAAAAAAAAAAAAAAAAAAAAGTCCGTTTATAATGACATTGAACAAATGCATCTCCTGGGTCTGCAACTTGTTTCTTTTGATATAAACGGTGCAAAAACTGTCATTTTTGTAAGCACAGAACTTCTACACATGTGTTTGTTTCAGGAAGTCACAACATTGTAACATACATTTCTGAAAGAAAAGTCACTGTTTCTATGGAAAACTGAACAAGATGAACAAACACATGAGTAAGATTCTTTCACTAAAACTAATGTAACTGCTTCCTGAAAAGTGAGAGAAACACTCATTTCACTAAGCACAGTCACTTACTCTGAAACTGTACACCTGCATTGATAGACAAAAGTGGTGTATTCTAACACCATCATTACTTAGGCAAAAAACCCACTTCTAAAAACACTGAACAAATGCATCTCCTGGGTCTGTAACATGTTTCTTTGGTTAGAAAACATGGAAACACTGTCATTTTTAAAAGCACAGTACTTACACGCATGTGTTTGTTTAAGGATGAAACAACACTCTAAAGAGTGTTTCTGAAAGCAACGTCACTGTTTTTATGGAAAACAGAACACACTGAACAAACACATGTGTGAGATTCTGTCCCTAAAACTAAGTTCCTTGCTCCATGAAAAGTGAGAGAAATGCTGATTTCACTAAGTACAGTCACTTATTCAGAACCTCTATACTTGCATGGATAGTCAAAAGTAGTGTATTGGAAATCATCACTTCTGAGGCAAAAAACCAGTTTCTAACAATATTGAACAAATGCATATCTGAGGTCTATAACTTGTTTCTTTGCTTAGAAAACATGGAAAACAGTCAATTTTGAAAGCACATTACTACTATCCAGGTCTTTGTTTCAGGGAGAAACAACACAGTTACACATGTTTCTGAAAACATAGTCACTGTTTTTATGGAAAACTGAACGCACTGAATAAACACATGTGAGAGATTCTTTCACTAAAACTAAGGTACCTGCTTCCTGAAAAGTGAGAGAAATATTGATTACACTAAGCACACTCACTTATTCAAAACCTGTACAACTATCTTGATAGGCAAAAGTAGTGTACTTTAACACATCACACCTTAGTAAAAAACTCGTTTATAACAACATTGAACAAATGCAACTGGGTCTGCAACTTGACCCTTTTGTTATAAAACGTGGAAAAAGAGTCGTTTTGGAAAGCAGAGTACTTCTGTATATGTGTTTGTTTCAGAGGAAACAACACTGTAAGGAATGTTTCTGTAAGCAAAGTCACTGTTTCTATAGAAAACTGAACACACTGAACAAACACATGTGTGAGATTCATGTCAGTAAAGCTAAGGTCACAGCTCCCTGAAAAGTTTGAGAAACGCTAATTACACTAAGCACAGTCAGTTATTCAGAACATGTACAACTGTGTTGATAGGCAAAAGTAGTGGACTTTAAGGCATCACACTTTAGGAAAAAATCTCATTTCTAAGAAATTGAAAAAATGCATCTCCAACTTTTTTATCTTGCATCTTTGGTTAGAAAATGTGCAAAAACGGTCATATTTTAAAGTACAGTACTTCTCCACATGCGTTTCTTTCAGGAAAAAAAAACCAACACTGTAATGAATATTTCTGAAAGTGAAGACACTGTTTCCATGGAAAACTGAACACACTGAACAAACACAAATGTGAGCTTCTGTCACTAAAACCAAGGTCCTTGCTCCAGGAAAAGTGAGAGAAATGCTGATTTCAATAAGCACAGTCACATACTCAGAACCTGTACTACTGCGTTGATAGGCAAAAGTAGTGTACTCCAATGCATCACTCCTTAGGCAAATAACTTGTTTCTAAAATATTGAGCAAATGCATCTCCAACATTTGTAACTTGCTTGTTTGCTTAGAATACATGGAAAAACAGTCATTTAGGAAAGTACAGTACTTCTACACATGTTTTTGTTTCAGGAAGAAACAACAATGTAATGCATGTTTCTAAAAGCAAAGTCACTATTACTATAAAAAAACTTAACACACTGAGCAAACACATGTGTGAGCTTCATGTCCCTGAAACTAAGGTCCCTGTGGTGAGAAAAGTGAGGGAAACTGTGATTTAGTGAAGCACAATCACTTACTCAGAACATGTACAACTGCATTGATTGGAAAAAGTAGTGTACTATATGGAATCACTCCTTAGGCAAATAACCTGTTCCTAACATATTGAACAAATTCATCTCATACATTTGTCACTTGCATTTTTTGTTAAAAAACTTGGAAAAACAGTCATTTTTGAAAGTATAGTACTTCTATACATGTGTTTGTTCAGGAAGAAAAAAGACTGGAACGCATGTTTCTAAAAGCAAAGTCACTGCTTAAATGGAAAACTGAACATACTGAACAAATACATGTGTGTGCTTTGTCACTAAAACTAATGTCCCTGCCTCTTGAAAACTGTGTTATTACTAAGCACAGTCACTTACTCCGAACCTGTACAACTGGGTTGATAGGCAAATATAGTGTTCTCTAAGGCATCACAACTAAAGTTAAAACCCCGTTCTAACTATTTGAACAAATGCATCTCCAATGTTTGTAACTTGCTTCTTTTGTTAGAAAACCTGCAAAAACAGTCATTTTTGATAGCATGGAACTTCAACACTTCTGTTTCTTTCAGGAAGAAACATCACTGTAATGCATTTTTCTGACAGCAAAGTCATTGTTTCTATGGAAAACTGAACCCAATGAACAAACACAACTGTGAGCTTTTGTCACCAGAACTAAGATCGCTGCTCCCTGAAAAGTGAGAGAAAAACTGATTTCACTAAGCACAGTCGCTTACTTAGAACCTGTTGCACTGTGCTAATAAACAAAAGTAGTGTACTATAAGGCATCACACCTTACACAAAAAAATTGTTTCTAATAAATAGAAAAATGCATCTCTGATGTTTGTAACTTATGTCTTTGGTTAGAAAATGTGGAAGAACAGTCAGTTTTTGAAAACACAGTACCTCTATTCATTGCTTGTTTCAGGAGGAAACAATACTGTAACATGTTTCTGAGAGCAAAGACACTGTTTCTATGGAAACTTGAAGTCACTAAACAAAAACATGTTTGAGCTTTGTGTCAGTAAAACTAAGGTCCTTGCTCCCTGAAAATTGAGAGAAAGGCTTATTTAACTAACCACAGTTACTGACTCATAACCAGCACAACTGCTTTGACAGGCAAAACTAGTGTATCTAAGGCATTACTAAATTGGCAAAAAACAAACAAACAAACAAACCCCCAAACATTTCTAAGGATATTGAACAAATGCATCTCTGACATTGGTAACTTGCTTTGTTGGTTAGAAAACATGGAAAAATAGTCGTTTTAGAAAGCACAGTACTTCTACACATGTGTTGGTTACAGGAAGAAAAACACTATCATATATTTTTAAAAGCAAATTACCTGTTTCTATGAAAAATTGAACGCATAAACAAACACATGTGTGAACTTCATGTCACTAAAACTAAGGTCCTTGCTCCCTCAAAAGTGAGAGAAACACTGATTTCACTTAACACAGTCACTCACAACTTGTACAACTGTGTTGATAGGCAAAACTAGTGTACTCTAAGGCATCACTCCTTAGGCAAAAACCCATGTATATCCACATTGAACAAATGCATCTCTAACAATTGTAACTTGCTACTTTGTTTAGAAAACGTGGAAAAACAGTCATTTTTGAAAGCACAGTACTTCTATGCACTGTTTGTTTTAGGAAGAAACAACAGTGTAACACATGTCTCTGAAATCAAGCTCATTGTTTCTATAGAAAACAGAATACACAGAACAAACGCGTGTGTGAGCATCTATCACTTAGACTAGGGTACTTGCTCCTTGAAAGCGAGAGAAACGCTGATTTCTCTAAGCACAGTCATTACTTGGTACCTGTACATATAAGTTGGTAGGCAAAAGTAGTGCACTCTAAGGCATCACTCCTTAGGCAAAAAAAAAAAAAAAAAAAAACAAACAAAAAAAACCAAAAAACCAAAAACCCAAAAAAAAAAAAACAAAAACAAAAACAAAAAACAAAAAACAAAAAACAAAAAACAAAAAAACCCAAAAAAAAACCCCCCAAAAAACAAGGTTTCTACATAAATTGAATAAATGCATCTCCGACATTCTTCACTTGCTGTTTGGGTTAGAAAATGTGAGAAACATTCATTTGTGAAAGCAGAGCACTTCTACACATATGTTTGTATCAGGAAGAAACAACACTAATGCACATTTCTGAAATCAAAGTCACCCTATAGAAAACTGAACACTGAACACATTGAATAAACACATTGATGAGCTTCAGGTCACTAAAACTCAGGTCCCTGCTCCCTGGAAAGTGAGAGAAATGCTGTTTTCAATTAGCATAATCACTTACTCAGAACCTGTACCACAGCGTAGCGTTGATAGGCAAAGGTAGTGTATTTTAAGGCATCAGTACTTAGGCAAAAATACAATTTCTGGAAAAATTGAACTAGTGCATCTCTGACATTTTCAATTTGGTTCTTTTGTTAGAAAACATGGAAAACGGTCAAATTTTGAAAGTTCAGTATTTCTACACATGTGTTTGTTTCAGGAAGAAACAATACTTTAACACATGTTACTGAAAGCAAAGTCACTGTTTCCGTGGGAAACTGAACACACGGGACAATCTCATGTGTGAGCTTCTGTCACTTAAACTAAGGTACTTGCTCCCTTAAAAGTGAGAGAAACATTGATGTCACTAAGAACAGTCACATACTCAGAACCTGTACAACTGCTTTGATAGGCAACAGTAGTGTGCTCTTAGGCATCACTTCTTATGCAAAAACCACATTTCTAATGAAATTGAACAATGTATCTCCAATGTGTTTATCTTGCCTCTTTGTTTAGAAATGTGGAAAAAAAAGTCTGTTTTTTTAAAGCACAGTACTTCTACACATATGTTTGTTTCAAGAAGAAACAACACTGTAACACATAATTCTAAAAGCAAAGACACTGTTTCTATGAAAACGGAACACTCTGAAGAAACACATATGTGAGCTTCATGTCACTAAAACTAAGGTCCCTGCTCACTGATAATTGATAAAAATGCTTATTTCACTAAGCAATGTCATTTACTCAGAACCTGTACAACTGCTTTTATAGGCAAAAATAATGTACTGTAAGGCATCACTCCTTATGCAAAACTCTGTTTCTAACAAATTGAACAAATGCATCTCCGAAATTTCTAACTTGCTTCTTTCATTAAAAAAGGCAGAAAAACATTTGTTTTGAAGCACAGTACTTTTACAAATGTCTTTGTTTCATTCAGGAAGCAATAAAACTGAAACACATTGAAAGCAAAATCATTGTTTACATGGAAAACTGAACACACTGAATAAACATATGGATAAGCTTCTCAAACTAAAACTAAGGTACCTGCTCACTGAAAAGTGAGAGAAATGCTGATTTCACTAAGCACTGTTACTTACTCAGAACGTGTACAACTGCATTGATAGGCAAAAGTAGTATAGTCTAAGGCATCACCACTTAGGCAAAAAACCCATTTCTAACCAAAGTGAAAATGCATCTTTAACATATGTAACTTGCTTCTTTGGTTAGAAAATGTGGAAATACAGTCTTTTTTGAAAGCACAATACTTCTACATATGTGTTTGTTTCACGAAGAGAAAACAATGCCTGTTTTAAAGCAATGTCACTGTTTCTTTGGAAAACTGAACACACTTAACACATTTGTGTGAGCTTCTTTCACTATAACTAAGGTCCTTGCTCCCTGAAAAGTGAGAAAAATGCTGATCTCACTAGGCACAGTCATTTACTCAGAACCTGTATAATTGCACTTACAGGCAAAAGTAGTGTACTGGAGGGCATACTCCTTAGGAAATCAACCCATTTCTAACGAAATTGAACAAATGCATCTCTAATATTTGTCACTAGTTCTTTGCTTAGAAAACGTGGAAAAACAGTCATTTTTGAAAGCATAGTACTTTTTTTTATGTGTGTGTTTCAAGAAGAAACAACACTGTAATGCATGATACTGAAAGCATAATTAGCTTCCATGGAAAACTAAACACACAGAACAAACAAATCTGTGAGCTTCTGTCACTAAAACAAAGGTCCATGCTCCCTGAAAAGGGAGAGAAATGCTGACTGCACTAAGCACAATGACTTAATTAGAACATGTACAACTGTGCTGATATGCAAAACTATTGTGTTCTCAGGCATCGTTCTTCAAACGAAACTGAACAAATGCTCTTCCCACATTTGTAACTTGCTTCTTTGGTTACAAAATGTGGAAAAACAGTCAGTTTTTGAAAGCTCAGCACTTCTACATGTGTTTGTTTCAGGAAGAAACACAGTAACGCATGTTTCAGAAAGCATAATCACTGTTTCTATGGAAAACTGAACACACTGAACAAACACATGTGGAAGCTTCTGTTACTAAAACTAACGTACCTGCTCCCTGAATAGTGAGAGAAATGCTGATTTCATTAAGCAAAGTCACATACTCAGAACCTGCACAACTGAGTTGATAGGGAAAAGTACTGTACTCTGAGGCATCACTCCTTAGGCAAAAGAATTGAACAAATGCATTTTCGACATTTGTAACTAGCTTCTTTAGTTAGAAACCATGTTAAAAAGATCATTTTTTAAAGCACAGTACTTTTCCATATGTGTTTCCATCAGGAAGAAACAACACTGTAACGCATATTCTTGAAAGCAAAGCCACTGTTTCCATGGAAAATTTAACACACTGAACAAACACATGTGAGCTTCCATCACTAAAACTAAGGTCCATTCCCCCGGAAGAGTAAGAGAAAAACTGATTTCACTAAACACAGTCACTTACACAGAACCTTTAGAATTGCATTGATGAGCAACTTTATGGTACTCATCAATTCCTTGGCAAAAATCCCATTCCTAATGATTTTGAACAAATGCTTCTCTGACGTTTGTAACTTGTTTCTTTGCTTAGAAAACAGGGGAAACCAGTAGTTTTTTAATGTACAATACTTCTACACATGTGTTTCCTTCAGGAAGAAACAACATTGTAATGTATGTTTCTGAAAGCACATTCACTGTTCTGATGGATAACTGAACACACCGAACAAACACATGTTTTAGCTTCGGTCACTAAAACTAAGGTACCTGCTCACTGAAAAGTGAGAGAAATGCTGATTTTACTAAACACTGTTACTTACTCAGGACCTGTACAACTGTGTTGATAGGCAAAAATAGTGTAGTCTAAGGTATCACTCCTTAGGCAAAAAACAAAAAACAAAAAACAACAACAAAAAAAGTTACTGTTGAAACTGAACAAATGCATCTCCAAATTTTGTAACTATCTTCTTTGTTGGAAAATGAGAAAAAATAGTCATTTTAAAACCAAAGTAGCAACTTACTAACATGAGTGAGGCATGTGAAACACACTATAATTCATGTTTCTTAAAGTAAAGTCACCGTTTCTATGAAAACTTAATACATAAAATGAACTTCTTTCGCTAAAACTAAGCTCCCTATGCACAGAAAAGTTGGAGAGATGGAGATTTCACTAAGCACAGTCACTTACTCAGAATCTGTACAACTGTGTTGAGTAACAATCATTATGCAATCTAAGACATTATTCTGTAAGTTAAAATCCAGTTTCTAACAAAAGTGAACACATGATTTGCTCACATTAGCAAGTTGCTTCTATGGTTAAAAACATGTGGAAACAGTCATTTGTGAAAGCACAGTACTTCTATACCATGTTTTTTCAGGAAGAAACACACTGTAATGAAATTTTCTGACGTTAAAGTCACTTTTTCTATCGAAAACTGAATACAGTAAAAGAACACATGTGAGCTTCTCCCAGTAAAACTAAGCTCCCAACTCACAACAAAGTGAAAGAGATGGTGATTTCACTAAACACAGTCACTTACTCAGACACTATACAACTGCATTGATAGCCATACTTTTTGTACTCTAAGACATCATTCTGTAGGCAAAAATCCCATTTCTAACAAAAGTGAACACATACTTGCCCCACATTAGAAAGTTGCTTCTTTGGTTAGAAAATGTGTGAAAACAGTCATTTTTAAAGCACAGTATTTCTACACATGTGTTTGTTTCAGGAAGAAACACATTGTAATGCATGTTTCTGAAAGCAAAGTCACTGTTTCTATGGAAAACTGAATACACTACATAAAAATATGTGTGAGCTTCTCTCATTAAAACTAAGCTCCTACTCACAGAAAAGTGAGAGAGATGGTGATTTCACTAAACACAGTCACTCAGACCCCGTACAACTGCATTTTAGGCAAAAGTTGCATTCTCTAAGTCAATCTGTAGACAAAAATTCCAATTCTACTGAAAGTGAACACATGCTTTGCTCACATTAGCAAGTTGCTTCTTTGTTAGAAAATGTGTGAAAACAGTCATTTTTTGAAATCACAGTACTTCTACACATGTGTTTGTTCCAGGAAAAAACCTCACTGTAATGGATGTTTCTGAAAGCAAAGTCACTGTTTCTATGGAAAACTGAATATACTAAACAAACATATATGTGATTTTCTCTCAATAAACTAAGCTCCCTACTCACAGAAAAGTGAGAGAGTCTGTGATTTCCCTAAGCACAGTCACTTACTCAGAACCTGTAAAACTGCATTGATAGGCAAATGTTGTGTGCTCTAAGGCATCCCTCTTTAGGCAAAAAAACATGTTTCGAGTGAAAGTGAACACATGCTACATTCAGCTTAGCAAGTTGCTTCTTTGGTTAGAAAATGTGTGAAAACAATCATTTATTGAACGCACAGTACTTGTACATGTGTGTTTGTTTCAGGAAGAAACACACTGCAACACATGTTTCTGAAAGTCTGTTTCTATGGAAATTTAATACACTTACTGAAAATATGTGTGAGCCTCTCTCAATAAAAATAAGCTCCCAACTAACAGAAAAGAAAGAGAGACTGTGATTTCACTAAGCACAGGCATCCCTGTGTAGGCAAAAATCCTGTTACTAACAAAAGTAAACATATGCTTCACTCACATTACCAAGGTGCATCTTTGATTAGAAAACATGTGAAAACAGTCATATTTAAAAGCACAATACATCTACACATGTGTTTGTATCAGGAAGAAACACACTGTAACACGTTTCTGAAAGTAAAATCAGTGTTTCTATGGAAAACTGAATACACTAAACAAACACATGTGTGAGGTTCTCATACTAAAACTAAGCTCATTACTCACTTAAAGTGAGAGAGTGTGTTAATTCACTAAGCACAGTTACTTAATCAGAGCCTGTACAACTCTGTTGATAGGCAAATGTTGCATACTGTAAGGTATAAGTCCTTAGGCAAAAAAAAAAAAAAAACCTGTTTCAAACAAAACTGAATTCTTCTTTCAGGTTGAAACACAATGTAGTGCATGTTTCTGAAAGCAAAGTCACTGTTTCTATGGAAAACTGAATAGACTAAACCAACACATATGTCAGCTTCTCTCACTAATACTATGCTCCCTAGTCACAGAAAAGTGAGAGAGACGCAGAATTCACTTACCACAGTAACTTACTCAGATCCTGTACAACTGCATTAATAGGCAAATCTTGCACAATCTAATGCATCACTCCTTAGACATAAAACCCGTTTCTAATGTAATTGAAGACATAACTTGCTCATGTTAGTAAGTTGATTCTTTGATGTGAACACAGTGATTTTTTGAAAGCACAATATTTATATACATGTGTTTGTTTCATGCATAAACACACTGTAATGCATGTTTTTGAAAGCAAAGTCAATGATTCTAAAACTGAATACACTAAATAAACACATGGTTGAGCTACTCTCACTAAAACTAAGCTCCCTACTCACAGAAAAGTGAAAGAGATGGTGGTCTCACTAAGCACAGTCACTTAATCAGAACATTTACAACTGCCTTGATAGGCAAAAGTTGCCTACTCTAAGGCATCATTCCTTAGGCAAAAAAATCCATTTCTAACAAATGTGAACACATGCATCGCTCATGTTAGTAAGTTGTTTCTATATTTAGAAAAGTGTGAAAACTATCATTTTTGAAAGCACAGTACTTCTATAAATGTATTTGTTTCAGAAAGAAACACTGTAACACATGTTTCTTAAGACAAAGTCACTGTTTCTATAAAAAACTGAATACATTAAACAAACATGTGTGATGTTTTCTCACTAAAAGTAAGCTCATGTGTCACCTAAAACTAAGAGAGATGGTGAATTCATTAAGTACAGTTTATACTCAGAACCTGTACAATGGCATTCATAGGCAAAACTGTATACTCTAAGGCAGGAGTCCTTAGGCAAAAAACCCTGTTTCTACTGAAGTTGAACACATGCATTCCTCATGTTAGGAAGTTGTTTTTTTGGTTAGAAAACCTGTAAAAAAAAGTCATTTTTTTTAAAGCACAGTACTTCTTTACATGTGCTTCTTTCAGGAAGAACGGCACAGTAATGCATGTTTCTGAAAGCAAAGTCACAATTTCTGTGGAAAACGGAATACATAAAAGACACATGTATGAGCTTCTCTCACTAATACTAAGCTCCCTAGTTACAGAAAAGTGAGAGAGACACAGATTTCTCTTACCACAGCAACTTGCTCAAATCCTGTACAACTGCATAAATAGGCAAAAGTTGCACTCCTTAGTCCAAAACGATCTGCAGATGATTTTTTCTTTACATATAGATTTAAGAAGTTTAGAATAAACAGAGCATGAGCAAGAGTACTCCTGGGAGACCCTTTAACAGGGTATAAGTCTCCTCTTTTTATCTTATTGATAGTGTTCTTGAGTGTCTGGTGTGCTCTCTCCCTGATACCTTGACCTTGAGGGTTATAGGGAATGCCAGTGATATGTTTTATTTGTAAGGCAGAACAGAAAGTTTGAAAATGTTTACCAATATAGCCAGGCCCATTATCTGTTTTAATCGTCCTGGGTTTTCCCATAGTAGCCAGACAGTTGAGGACATGTACAATGACATGTTTACTGGCCTCATCAGTTTGTAGAGTGCCAAAAATAAACCCACTAAAAGTATCAACAGTAACATGTAAATATCTGAGGTTTCCAAATTTTGTGATGAGGGTAACATCTATTTTTCAGATTTCATTAGAGACAATGCCCCTAGGGTTAACACCTAAATGAGGAGTGGGCAAATAGGTAACGCAGGCAGGGCATTATTTAACTATTTGATGAGCCTATTCTCTAGTTATTTTGAATATGAGCCTCAAAGTGTGAGCATTGAGATGATGTAAGGAATGTGCCTGTTGGGCCTCTTGTAAGCCTGAGTCAACAACAGGACAGACAGTATGAGTTGCAAGGTCTGCAAGAGTATTTCCTTCTGAAAGAGGGCTTGGGAGTCCAGTGTGGACCCAGAGGTGGCCTATAAAAAAAGGGTGAGATCTACACCTAATGGCAGCTTGGATTTGTAGCAAGAGTGATATAGCCTTAGTAGAGGGTTTAATGAAGTCCACAGTCTCCAATAAGGGAACAGAATGAGCAACATAAGCACTGTCTGTATATAAATTAAAAGGAATGTCAGGAAAGGTCTTAAAGACAACAACCACAACATACAATTCTACAAGCTGAGCTGATGTATAGGGAGCAGTCACAACAGTGGTCTGACCATTAGCCATAAAGGCAGCCTTTCTAGTGGAGGAACCATCTGTAAAAATGGTCAGAGCCTCTGGTAGAGGTTCTAGGGAGGTATTCCTGGGAAAAACAAATGTATGGAATTTAATAAACTGAAGCAACTTATTAGCTGGATAGTGGTTGTCTATCTGACCAATAAATGAAGAACAGGCATTTGGCCAGTCTTCTGTGGTTTGAAAAGGCCAATTACTGTGAGCTTTGCAGTATGGCTGTATAATAACATCTGGTTCCTCGCCAAAATAACATCTCCCGTATTCTCTACCTTGAATAATTAGCTCTGCTACTGGAAGGTAATAAAGGGTCACAACCTTTTTGGGGGAGGAAGGAAGATGAACCCACAGGAGTGGGCTGGATTGCTAAAAACCCCAGTGGGTGTATGAGGTGTAGCATAAATGACAAAAAGAAGGGGTTTCTTATAATCTATAAAAGTTACAAATTGATGGCTTATGGTTGTTTCTACTTTTATTAATGCAGCCTGTGCCTCAGGAGTCAGAGACCTTGCAGATTTGGGATCATAGTCTCCTCTGAGAATGTCAAACAATGGTTTGAGCTCTCCAATAGTAAGCTTCAAGTATGGTCTTATCCAGTTGATATCTCCTAATAATTTTTGAAAATCATTTAATGAAATTAAGTGATCGATCCTTAATTGAGCCCCCTGAGTGTTAACTTGGGCACCTCTTAATCCAAAGCCTAAATAGGTATAAGGATCCTTTAGCTGTATCTTGTCAGGAGCTATCTGGAGTCCCTTTTTAATAAGACCTTGGGTAAGAGAATTACAACAAAGTAGGAGTTTCTCTCCATCTTCCCCAGCCAGGAGGATATCATCCATGTAGTGAATAATATAGATTGAAGGCCATAATTTTCTAAGAGGGTCAACTACTTGAGCAACAAGCTTTTGGAAGAGAATAGGACTATTGGCCATACCCTGGGGGAGGACTTTCCACTGGAAGCATCTCATGGGGCCTTTAAAGTTGATTACAGGCAAACTGAAGGCAAACCTTTTTCATCTTCGGGGTGTAGAGGGATGGTGTAAAAACAATCTTTAAGGTCAATTATGATTTTAAATAATGAAGAGGGATAGCCACCGGAGTGGGGAGGCCTGGCTATAACACCTCCATTACTGTAATGGTTTTGTTAACTTCTCTTAGATCTTGGAGAAGCCTCCATTTCCCTGATTTTTTTCTTAATTACAAAAATAGGAGTATTCCAAGGGGAATTAGTAGGTTCTATATGACCTGCAGCAACCTGTTCCTGCACTAACTGTTCCGCAGTGGTCAGTTTTTCAAGGCTGAGTAGCCACTGATCAACCCACACAGCTTCATCATTTTTCCATGAGATCTTATCTGCATGGGGTGTTGGCACATCAGTGACCATTAGGGGAAATTTCCCAGTCCTGAACAGTCAATTCTTCGGTGAATCTGTATAGGCTCTTTTATGCTCTGAGCTTGTTTCCCAAGACCCTGTCCAAGGAGAAAGCCTTGCTTTAACATCTGTGAAGTAACCACTTCATTAGGACTAAATATCATTAATTTTAATTGTGAGAGTATGTCCTATCCCCATAAGTTAACAGATAGACGAGGAATAACAAAGGGTTGAACAGTTCCTGAATTTCCTTCTTCATCTGACCATTTTAAAAGCTTAGAACTCTGTTCTGGATTTATGGTTTGGCCTATCCCTTTCAAGTGGGTGAGTGTGGCAGAAAGGGGCCAGGATGTAGGCCACGCTTCTTTTCTGAGGAGTGATGAATCAGCACCAGTGTTGATAAGACCTTCAATTTACCGTCTAGTTTTAATTTTAACATAGGTTTATTTAGAATAATCTTTTGGACCCCGTAAGCGTCTGATGAACCAAACCCTTTATCACATCTATGGTTTCCAGCAATGGAATTTTGGGTATTTTTTAGAGGTAGCAGTAGAAGTTGGGCCATCTTTGTCCTTTAGCTATTGTAAGAGGAGTCTTTGGTGAGGAAACCAAATTTCTCCAGTACAGTCATTATCTATTACTCCTGGGTAAACCTGGAGGCCCTGAAGAGTGGAACTACTTCTTCCTAATAATCCAAAGGTATCCTGAGATAACGGGCCAAATGTCCCTGTTGGGACAACTTGTACTCCCATTTCAGGTGTTAATATTGATTGGGAGGAGGAACAGAGGTCCAATCCTGGGCTGCCTGGGGTGACTCTTGATAGTTGTGAGATGTATTGTCCATCTGGGGGACAAACCCAATTGTCCCAAAGGTTTGTCCTATCTGTGGGGCCTGAGGCTGGCCCCTTAAATAGTTTCCCTGTTTTTGAGGCAAAACACTCCCTTAGGCATCTGTTTTTGACCGACACTCAGAAGCCCAGTGTTTTCCCTTTTTGCATCTGGAGCACAGACTAGGACTTTTTAGACACAGCACTTTTTAGGCTGAAAATTCTGAGCAAAGTCTTTTAGTGCTGCTCCAATGGCAAGACCAATGCCGTGGGCTTAACCGATTCCTGTACACTAACGAACATAGTTTGAAATGCCTTTGCCCCTTATGTGGGGGCAGATAGCCGCTTGGCAGGCAGAATTGGCATATTCAAAAGCCAAATGTGTTATAAAGTCGGCTTCAGTTTCGGATGTACTGAAAAGCCTTTCTGCTGTGCTGGTAAGGCGGCTAATAAAATCGCTATATGGCTTGTCAGCACCTTGTCTTATATTGGCCAATGATGTGGTTGCAACCCCCTTTTGAGGTAGCTTTTTCCAAGTTTTAAGTCCAGCATTTTGTATTTGTGAAAAGAGGCCAGGGGCATACTGAGCCTGAACTTCATTGGTATCATAGGGGTTGTTCCCTTTTATCATGTCTAGAGTCCATTTTGCACTGTCCCCACCAGCTGCAAGGTTACAGCGGGCAGTTTCTTTACAGTTTTCAGAATATTCAGACTTCCAGAGTATAAACTCCCCCCTGACAAAGTTGCCCTGCGGGCAACTTGATACCAGTCATTGGGAGTAAGCCAATGATCACCTAGATTCTCTAATATTGAAAGTGTGAAGGGTGCCATTGGTCCATACTGTATCACTGCAGCTTTTAATTCTTTTATAGTTTTAAACTGGAGGCGACGGTATTGACGTTCGGGTGTACATTCCTCATCATCTCCTAGTTTAACAAGAGTATCAATGACTGGAAATAAATTGATTCTCTGAGGAGGGAAGGGTCCTTTCATTGAATTAGGACTTTGACCAGTAGGTGGCACCAGAGTCAAAGCTTCAGGAGAAGCTGGCAGATTGGAACAGCTTGAAGCTGGGACTAATATCAGTTGTATGTGTGTGGCGGCATGGAAGAGTGCGGTGGGCCAGAAAGTTCAAGGTCTAGCATTCTCAATTCTTTAATCAGTTCATTATGTTCCTTTTTAAGTTGAATAACTTCCTGTAGACTTTTGATTCTTGAGGTGAGGTCCTTTTTAGAAAGGACACTGTCAGTCTGGGCATCTGGAAAAATCAGCATCCCGACAGTGAGGCGAGGTGCAGCAGAGCTCATTAACAGAGGGGGAAGGATCTGGCCAAATAAGGGCGGAGCTAAGCGGTAAGGTGGGGGTGGTGGTGATGAGTGAGCGGTGGCCATTCTAAGTTAGGATATTGGTCCGCTTCTTCCCCAGAATCGACCTCCTTCTCAGGAGTCAAACTGTCAATGTGGCGGTCTACCTCAGAAGGAAAGGCTTCCAAAGAGGGGTAGAGTCCACTGGGGGGGATCAGGTTTTTTAGTAAATGGATCATCTTTTATGTTAGGCTTTGGGGGGATTTCAGGGTCTTGGCTATTTCTGAAATCAATTAAATTAGCTTTTTCCTCATCACAGGGGATTGGTATGGACACAGAATCCCTCTCCTCAAGCAAGGGGGCTCCTATTTCATTTTTTAAGGTTTGGGGACTTACAGGGTGGGAGTTGAGGGAACCCAGACTTTTTCTAAGTTCTTCTTTAAGAAAATTTTCACCTTCATCCAATACATTTTTAATATCCTCATGAAAGTATCTAACACTCAAGATATCACTGATCAGATTCCAAAAAGAAAAGGCAGTGACAGGGACCTTTTCTGGCCCAAAGGTTTGATAGTAATCATTTAAAGCATCACCCACTCTCTTCCATCTTTTCTCATCTATGGCTCCTTCCTGCAGGAACCAGGGACAGATGTCCTTGAGAAAGAGGAAAAAATGAACTAAATCTTTTTTCTTAACCCTAGTTCCTCATGCCTTGAGAGAATCTTTAAGTCCACCTACGAACTTCTCATGTACACAAATTCCCTGTCCCATAATATCACCATCTGCTTACCTTGGATCTTCTCTCATGGAGTGAGCATTTCTCTGCAGTGATCTCTGTGTGGGTCTTCACTCATGGAGTGGGCGTTTCTCCACGGCAACCTCAATGTATGATGCGACTGCAGTCTTAAGAGGGTGCTTCTTGCATGTTCCCCTGTGTATCAGGGGTCACGTCTGGGCACCAAGTCTGCCCCTGCCCACGGAGTCTTCAAATGGAACCTGGGAGGGAGTGCTGAAGTGAAAGTAAAGGACAGGAGACATGAAGAAATGAGGGCAAGTCTGAACACTGATCAAGCCCCGTTTATTGAAAATTCTTATAGGGTTTATATAGGCAATATCTAGGGCAAGGGCAGGGTTGCTGTGGGAATCTAACGGCAGACATCCAGTCATCTATCCTTGGCAGGAAGAACTCCAAGATTAGGGAGTGAGCACTGAGGGAATGCAGCCATGGAAGCAAGATAAGCAAGCAGCCTCCCAGGATCTGGAGGAGCCCACTACATGTCAGGTAGCAGTTCCCAGGTCCGGGTGGAGTGGCTTGGGCTGACCTCAGCCTGCTATGTGCCAGGCAGAGGTATAGAAAATGGAATCCACAGACAAGGTGGATTTGCCCACTGTTTTAAGCCAAGAGCCGCTAAGGGCAGCTCCCCACATTTTCTCACCAATGCTAAGATACCTAGTCACAGAAATGTGAGAGAGATGCAGATTTCACTTACTACAGTAACTTACTCAGATCCTGTACAACCACATAAATAGGCAGAAGTTGCATTTTCTAAGGCATCCCCCCTTAGACATGAAACCCAATTCTAATAAAATTGAAGACATGACTTGGTCATGCCAGTAAGTTGATTCATTGGTGGGAAAATAGTGATTTTTTTGAAAGCACAGTACTTGTACACATGTGTTTGTTTCAGGAATAAACACACTGTAGTGCATGTTTCTGAAACCAAAGACACTGATTCTATCTAAAACTGAAAACACTAAACAAAGCCATGTGTGAGCTTCTCTCACTAAAACTAAGCTCCCTATTCAAAGAAAAGTGAGAGAGACAGCAATTTCACTAAACACAGTCAGTTTTTCACAACCTGTAAAACTGCTTCATAGGCAATGGTTGCATAATCTAAAGCATCACTCCTTAGTCCAATAACTGGTTCTAAAGAAAATAAACACATGCATTGCTCATGTTAGTATGTTGCTTCTTTGGTTTGAAAACAGTCATTTTTGAAAGCACATTACTTCTACACGAGTGTTTGTTTCAGGAAGAAACACCCTGTAGTGCATGTTTCTTTAAGCAAAGTCACTGTTTCTATGTAAAACTGAATATACAAAACAAACATATGGGTGAGATTCTCTCAACAAAATTAGGTTCCCTACTCACAGAAAAGAGAGAGAGACTGTGATTTCACTAAGCACAGTCACTTACTCAGAACCTGTACAGCTGTGTGGATTGGCAAAAGTTGTGTAATCTAAGACATCACTCCTTAGGCCCAAAACCCATTTCTAATGAAACTAAACACATGCATCGCTCACATTAGTAAGTTGCTTCTTCAGTTAGAAAGCATGTGAAGACAGTTATTTTTGAAAGCACAGCACTTCTACAAATGTTTTTGCTCCAAAGAGAATCAAGCTGTAGCGCATGTTTTTGAAAGCAAAGACACTGTTTCTATGGAAAACTGAATATACTAAGCAAATATATGTGAGTTTGTCTCACTAAAACTAAGCTCACTACTCACTTAAAAGTGAGAGAGATGGTAAATTCACTAAGCTCAATTGCTTAATCAGAACCTGTACAACTGTGCTGATAGGCAAAACTTGAGTATTCTAAGGTATGAGACTTTAGGCAAAAACCCCATTTCTATCGAAATTGAACACATGCATAGCTCATGGTAGGAAGTTGCTTCTTGGTTAGAAAACAATCATTGTTGAAAGCACAGTGCTTTTACACATCTGTTTCTTTCAGGAAGAAACACACTGCAATGCATGTTTCTGAAAGCAAATTCACTGTTTCTATCAAAAACGGAATACACTAAACAAATACATGTGAGGTTCTCTCACTAAAACTACACTCATTACTCACTTAAAAGTGAGAGATGTACCCATGCACATTGGAGGAATGCAGAAGTTCTTGGACCAGGTCGGCAGTGGCTAAGGTTTGCAGCTGGGAACACTCCAACAGAGGCAATTGGTGAGGTGACCAATGGGAAGTGCTGCGGGAGAGGGGACACTGCAAGATTTGGGCCCTGTGACCCAATCTCAACTTGGAGCACAGCTCATACCCTGAGACCCAAATTGGACTTGGTGTACAGTTTGAGTGAAGAGTCCCTGGCTGAATTGGGTGTGCAGTTTGGGCGCAGAGTCCCTACAGGACTTGGCGTGCGGTCCTGGCCACCAAGACTCTGGGTGCAGTTTGGGTGCAGAGTTCCTGTCTGAATAGGGCACGCAGTTTGGGTGCAGAGTTCCAAGCTGAACTTGGCGTGTGGTACCAGTCCCTGGGACTCTGGCTGGGCTCAGAGTCCCTAGCTGAATTGGGCACACAGTTTGGGCCCAGAGGCCCTGGCTGAATGTGGTTTGGGTACAGAATCCCTTGCTGAACTTGGCATGCGGTCCTGGTCCTGAGACTCTGGCTGAACTCAGCGAGCTCAAGGTGCAGTTTGGACCTGTGACCCTAATTGTACTCAGTGCTAACAGGACTAAGTGCGTGGATTAGGCCCCAAGACCTGTTTGGGTCCAGAGAAGTGAACTGGACTCAACACTCAGGTTGGGTCAGTAGATACTAATTGGATTCAGTGTGTGTGTGGTTTGCGCCCGTGACACTAACCTGGACTGTGCAAGCAGTCTGGGTCCTGAAACTTTACCACTGACTAGCAGAGCATTAGAGCTTTGGAACTAAGAAAATCTTGGGGAGACAGGGAGTAAAGTGGCCATCAGACCCCATCTGCCTGACCTGTTTCAGCCCCTAGAGAGCTCCGGTGCCAAAAGGGGACCCAGAAGGCTGTGGACACTTTGGCTTGACCTAGCACACATTCTGAGACCCAGGACAACTACAGTAGAGCTGGGGATCACTGGCTGTGAGAGACTCAAACTACAGGGCTGGCTTCCTGCCATCCAGATCAGGGAAGCATCAGAGCTTCCGGCCTAGGGAAATCTTGAGAAAATGGGTGAATCTATCCTTAGACTCCCTCCACCCAAATCTGGGGGTTACCTGCCAAAACCAGAGACAGCAACATGACTAAAAGACAGAGTAAAATCATGTGCAAAGAACCCCAAAACAATATGGTGTCTTCAGATACCAGCTATCTCCCCAAAAAATAAAAGATAAAAACAAAAACAGAGAATTCAAACACAACAGAAATCAAGAAAATGAACTCAAATCCTTAGTAATGAGGTTGGTAATGGAGGAAACAAATAAAATTCATAATCAAATGCAGGAAGACACAGCTAAACGGATGGAAGACTTAAAGAGACCTATAAAGAGGCACTGAAAAAATTCAGGAAAATACAAACAACCAGATGAAGGAAATCAATAAAACTCTTTAATCTCTGAAGGCCTATAAAGAGGCAATGGAAGAAAATCAGGAATATACAAACAACCAGATGAAAGAAATAAAACAGTTCAAGATCTGAAGATGAAAATGAATTCAATGATAAACACACAGACAGAAGAAAAATGGGAACGTGAGACCTCAGAGAGGAAGGTGAGCAACACAGAGTTGAGCCTGTCTAACAGAATCTAAGAGATGGAGGAATGAATCTCAGGTCTAGAAGATACAATCATGGATCTGGAAGCAACCATTAAAGAAAATGCTAAATCCTGAAAAATCCTGACACAAAACATCCAAGAAATCAAGGACACCATGAAAAGAACAAATCTGAGGATAATAGGCATTGAGGAAAGAGAAGATGCCAGACTCCAACGCCCAGAAAATATTCTCAACAAAATCATAGAAGAAAACTTCTCCAATCTAAAGGAAGAGATGCCTATAAACATACAAGAGGACTACAGAACACCAAATAAAATAGACGAGAAAAGAAAATCTTTCTAGCACATAATAATCAAAACAAAATATACAGAACAAAGAAAAATATTAAAAGCTTCAAGGGAAAAGGGCCAAATAACATTTAATGACAAACCTATCAGAAATACACCCGACTTCTCAGCAGAGACCAAAAGAGCCAGAAGGGCTTTGACAGAGATCCTGCAAACCCTAAGAGACCACAGATGCCAGGCCAGACTACTTTACCCAGCAAAACTTTCAATAACCATTGATAGAGAAAACAAAATACTCCATGATGAAAATAAATCCAAAAAGTACCTATCCACAAATCCAGCATTACAGAAGGTACTAGAAGGAAAACACCATCCCAAAGGTACAAGCTACAACAAAAACTACACAGGAAATAGATAAGTACACCATGGCAAAAACACAACCACACAAATATTCTACTGGAACTACATCAAAATTAAGACTCTTAACAGTCACTAGTCATTAATATCTCTCAACGTCAATAACTGAATGGATGCAGAAACAAGATCCAACATTCTTCTGCATCCAAGAAACACATCTCACCCATAAAGATAGACATTACCTCAGGGTGAAAGGCTGGAAAAAATATTCCAAACAAATGGTCACAAGAAGCACACAGGCATAGCCATTTTAATATCTAACAAAATAGACTTTCAACCAAAATTAATCAAAAGGGATGAGGAAGGACACTTCATACTCATCAAAGGTAAAGTCAACCAAGATGACATCATAATTCTGAACATCTATGCTCCCAATACAAGGGCACCCACATTTGTAATGGATCTATTAATGAAGCTTAAACCACACATTGATCCCCACACAATGATAATGGGAGACTTCAACACCCCACACTCACTGAAGGATAGGTCATTGAAATAGAAACTAAGCCAAGAAATATCATCATTAACCAAAGCTGTGAATCAAATGGATCTAACAGATATCTACAGAATCTTTCACCCGAACAAGAAGGAATACACTTTCTTCTCTGCACCCCATGGAACCTTCTCCAAAATTGATCACATAATAGGTCACAAAGAAAGCCTCAACAGATACAAGAGGATTAAATGTCTTAGGATATCAGATCACAATGGTCTTAGGCTGCAATTCAACAACAACAGAAATAACAGGAAGCCTACATGTACACGGAAAATAAACAACTCTCTACTTAATGACACCTGGGTCAGGGAAAAAAATAAAGAAATTAAGGACTTCCCAAAATTCAATGAAAATGAAGGAACAATATACCCAAACTTGTGGGATAGATGAAAGCAATGCTAAAAGGAAAATTCATAGCACTAAGTGCCTTTAAAAAGAAATTGGAAAAATCACACATAAGCAACTTAACGACACAGCTGGAAGCCCTAGGATAAAAACCAGAAACACCCAAGAGGAGTAGACATCTGAAAATAATCAAACTCAGGGCTGAAATTAATAAATTAGAAACTAAGAGACCAGTCCAAAGAATCAACAAAATCAAGACCTGGTTCTTGGAGAAAATCAACAAGATAGACAAACCGTTAGCCAATCTAAATAAGAGGCAGAGAGACAGTATCCAAATCAATAAAATCAGAAATGAAAAGGGAGACATAACAACTGACACTGAAGATATATAAAGAATCATAAGATCCTATTTCGAAGGCATATATGCCACAAAATTTGAAAATCTAAGGGAAATGGATGATTTTTTTGACCAATTTCACTTGCCAAAATTGAGTGAAGAACAGATAAATAAGCTAAATAGTCCTATTTCCCCTATGGAAATAGAAGCAATCACTGATAGTCTCCCAACCAAAAAAAAAAAAAAAGCGCAGGGCCAGATGGTTTCAGTGCAGAATTCTACCAGAACTTCAAGGATGTGCTAATACCAATCCTCTTCAAGCTACTCCAAAAGATAGAAATGGATGGAACATTACCAAATTCATTCTATGAGGCCATAGTCACATTGATACCTAAACCTCACAAAGACCCAACAAAGAAAGAGAATTTCAGACCAATTTCTCTTATGAACATTGATGCAAAAATACTCAATAAAATACTTGCAAAATGAATACAAGAGCACATCAAAAATATCATTCACCATGACCAGGTATGCTTCATTCCAGGCATGCAGAGATGGTTTAATATATGGAAATCCATCAATGTAATACACCATATAAACAAACTGAAAATAAAACACCACATGGTCATCTTCTTAGATGAAGAGAAAGCATATGATAAAATCCAACACCCATTCATGTTTAAAGTTTTGGAGAGATCAGGGATACAAGGCACATACTTCAACATAATAAAGGCTATATACACAAGCCAATAGCCAAAATCAAATTAAATGGTGAGATACTCGAGGAAATGCCTCTAAAATTGGGAACAAGGCAAGGCTGCCCACTCTCTCCATATCTCTTCAATATAGTGTTGGAAGTTCAAGCCAGAGCAATAAGACAACAAAAGGAGATCAAGGGTATTCAAATGAGAAAGGAGGAACTCAATTTATCTCTACTAGCAGATGATATGATAGTGTACATAAGTAACCCTCAAAATTCCAACAGAGAACTCCTACAGCTGATGAACATCTCCAGAAAATTGGATGGATACAAAATTAACTCAAAAAAGTCAGTAGCTTTCCTGTATACAACTGACAGTTATGCAGAGGAAGATATTAGAAAAACTACACCCTTCATGTTGGCCACAAGCAGTATAAAATATTTAGGAGTTACTCTAACCAAGCAAGTGAATGCCTTATTTGAAAAAAAATCCAAAACTCTGAGGAAAGAGATTGAAGATGACATGAGAAGATGGAATGATCTTCCTTGTTCATGGATTGGGAGAATTAACATAGTAAAAATGGACATCTTACCAAAAGCAATCTGCAGAGTCAATGCAATCCCTATCAAAATACCTACACAATTTTTAAAAGACATTGAAAGTTCAATTCTCAACTTCATATGGAAAAACAAAAAACCCAGAATAACTAAAACAATCTTGCACAATAAAAGTTCCTCCGGAGGAATCTCCATACCTGATCTCAAGCTGTACTATAAAGCAGCAGTAATTAAAACAGCACTGGCACAGCAATAGGCTGGTTGATCAGTGGAATAGAATCAAAGACCCAGATATGAATCCACACACATATGGTCACCTGATTTTTGACAAAGAAGCCAAATCTATTCAATGGAAAAGGGATAGCATCTTCAACAAATGGTGCTGGTCTAACTGGATGTCTATGTTTTAAAAAATGCAACTGGACCCATATTTGTCACCATGCACAAAACTCAAGTCCAAGTAGATCAAAGACCTCAACATAATATCAGAGATACTAAATCAATTAGAGGAAAAAGTGGGGAAGAGCTTGGAACACATTGGCACAGGAGACAACTTCCTGAACAGAACTCCAACAGCCCAGGCCTTAAGGTCAACAATTAATAAATGGGACCTCATGATGCTGAGAAGCTTCTGAAAGGCAGGAGACACTGTTAACAGAACAAAGCAACAGCCTACAGACTGGGAGAAGATCTTCACCAACCCTACATCTGACAAAGGTCTAATATCCAAAATATATAAAGAACTCAGGAAACTAAACACCACCAAACCAAATAACCCAATTGAGAAATGGGGCTTGGAACTAAACAGAGAATTCTCAACAGAAGAATATCAAAAGACAGAGAAACATTTAAAGAAATGTTCAACCTCTTTAGTCATCAGGGAAATGCAAATCAAAACAACTCTGAGATTCTATCTTACACACATCAGTGGCACCACATGCTGGCGAGGACATGGAGAGAGAGGAACACTTCTTCATTGCTGGTGAGAATGCAAACTAGTACAACCACTATGGAAATCTGTCTGGCGCTATCTCAGAAAAATGAGAATAACACTTCCTCAAGACCCTGCTATTCCACTCCTTGGAATATACCCAGAAGATGCTCCAGCACACAACAAGAACATTTGCTCAACCATGTTCATAGCAGCCTTATTCATAATAGCCAGAACCTGGAAACAGCCTAAATGTCCCTCAGTCAAAGAATGGATAAAGAAACTGTGGTACATTTACACTATGGAATACTATTCAGCCATTAAAAACAAGGAATTCCAGAAATTTGTGGACAAATGGATTGAACTAGAAATGATTATAGTGAGTGAGTTAACCCAGAAGCAGAAAGACTCAAATGGTATATACTCACTTATATCTGCACACTAGCCCCAGGGGCATGTCCCATGAAAGTCTTCACTTACCAGGAAATTGGGACAGAGGGGAGGGCATCCTATTGGGATTCTAGATGAGAGAAGCATGGGAGAATGGCAAAGTAGAAGGATCCAGAGGGTCCTAGAAACCTACAAGAAGAACATTATGATAGGCAGATTTGGGCCCAGGGGTCCCGCTCAAACTATTGCATTAGCCAAGGACAATACACGCAGTAAACTTCAAACCTCTACCCAGATCTAGCCAATGGACAGGACATTCTCTACAGTTGAGTGGAGACTGGGGTCTGACTTTCACACATACTCTGTTGCCTCATATTTGACCATGTCCCCTGGATGGGGAGACCTAGTGGCACTGAGAGAAAGGATAGCAGACTACCAAGAAGAGACTTGATACCCTATGAGCATATACAGGGGGAGGAAGTTCCCCTCAGTCACAATCATATGGGAGGGGAGTAAGGGGAAAATCGGAGGGAGGGAGGAATGGGAAGATACAAGGGATGGGCTAAACAAACAGACTACAAACTTCTCTCAGTAAATTCAAGGTTCCTATCCTCAGAAAACTGTGAGAACATTGATTTCACTATGCACAGTTACTTACTCAGAACCTGTACAACTGTGTTAGGTTGCAAAACCAACTTGTCTTCTGTTTTTTTCCTTATAGATGACAGCTTGATTTATATGGACCCTCATTACTGCCAGTATTTTGTAGATGTACCTCTTGAGGTACTGTACATGGAAAGCAAGTATTGTTTTTCTTCTTTTTTTACCATATGAAGCCAACTGTCATTTAGAGGTTTTCTAGTAGCCATGCTTTTCTTGCAATTACAAGTTGGTATTTTGCCATTTAATAAAACCATACTCAGCACTGGTCAAAGGCTGGCAGCTTGGCTGCTGAATTTTAATCTGTGATCCACTGTCTTCTCCATTTATGTCCATCTCCAACTTGTTAGGTATCTTGGTTGTACTGAACTAAATGACCAAGTCTGAGTACTTTTGGAGCCAGGTAGCTAAGCAGTACATTAACAGAAGAATATATGGTATTGGGTCTGTCCTAGAAGGAGAGGAGGCAAAAGGGTAGTTTAAAAAAAAAAAAGCCAATCGACTTGGTATAGACTCAATGTCAGCAGAGCCTTGGCCTATGCTATGTTCAGGTTCTTATGTGATTTAGCAATCATTGAACCACATTCTCATAGACTCTTCTTTCCCTACAAGTGATCATTTTGTCATCCAGTCAGAAAAGTTTGAGTTCCTAAGTGAGATGGATAACTATTATATCATTTTTGTTAATTTTACTAGTTTATGCTTTTACAGACTAGAATGATTTTGATTGCAAATGGCAAGGGCACTGATTGTGATGGACTCATGAGAACTGTGCTAAATGTTGTGTTTCAGAAATGTGTTTTGACCCAGTACTAATGCTTAATAGTATTCAAAGGGGTATGAATGAAAACAAACTGCAGTATTGCAGTCTGGCTTAGAAAGATGTATTATAAAACAACCTAGCCTCTTTTGTAAGCTGTGTGTTCTTTAGATGTGTTCCTCCATTCATAGAACATTGCATGTGAACATTATTTAACCTGAGGAGGTCTGCTAGGCAGCTACACTTAAGCTGGCTAAGGCCTCACACCTGCTAGGCAAGAGCGCAACCACTGACCTGAATCTCCAAGCCTAAAATTTCACTTCATGCTTCTGTCATAGCAAGTGAAAATTTTACATTGTGTTTTGTCCCCAAGTTCCTTGTTTTGATGTCTTGTGTATATGCCACTGAAACTTTGTGACAGACAGTGATTAACACTCACATGCTAACCCTCTTTTATATTTTAATCATTAAAATAATTTTTTATACATGAAGAAATTAAAATCACAAACCTTTCATCCAACTCCATGGGAATAATTACTTGTGAGCCTGACATTTTAAATGACTGGTCTAAGTCTATTATCTAAGCACTTTGTGTGATCAAGGATTGGTGTAAGTTTACTCTCCTGTTGGATTTGAATCTAACACAGAGGTGGCCTGCTCAGAATGTGTGCCTTTTGCAGAGCCCCGACACCCACCTTAGGTGAACTTCACCTGCCTCATCCCATTCTTTATAGGAATGAACAAGAATATAAAACAGTAGAAAATAAAATTGGAAGAATATTCAATTACGGGCCAATAATTTCACACTCAGGAGGTAGGAGGTGAAAAGTCCCTGTGAGTTGGAGGCCACCTTGGTCTACATAGCCAATTCGAGGATAGCAGAGTTACACAGTGAGAGCCTATATAAAAAAATAAATGAAAAAAACCAACAGCAAGAGTAACAAAATCAAACAAACAAAACTCTGAAGCTGACAGTATCAGTATAAGTCATTTACATGTTGGTGGTCTGTGTGTTATATTATAAGAATAGTTTTATTAATGAGGCTTTAAGCATTAGGAAGAACCTTCATATATTCATGTGCACATATAAGATTAAAAAGAACCGTCATTCACGTCCACATATTTGTTCCATTTTTATTCCAAGTAACTGTGATATGACGTATAATTTTTAGAAGACTTTTTTATGCTATACTAGGCATGCATGTGTATTGCATGTGTGTAGTTCTCGTGAAGGCCAGAAGGGGACATTGGATCCCTTGGCCCTGGAGTTATAAGCATTTGGGAGCCACCTTGTAGGTCCTTGGTCCTCTGCTCTTAACTCCCAAGCTATCTCTCTAACCCCCCCTCCAACATAAAAGTTTTAATTCAGTTATGTGTTTATAGATATTTGGTTCATTTCTTGCTTTTGGCTATAGAGATAAAACTGCTAGGAATTTATGAACAATGAAGAATCCCTAAGAAGGCAGATTTAACTCAGTCTCATAAAGGTGGCTGGCTAACAGGGTTCTAGACAACATATGCCAACTCCAGTCATCTGTATTTCTTCCTTTCTTTGAGCATTAGAAATGCATCTCACAAGTTACAACTAATTGTTTTCCCATCACTTGTATCCTCCCATTCCTCCCTCCCTCAGCTTTCACCTTAATCTGAATAAATTAATACAATTTAAAAAGAAAAAAGAAAATGGAAGAAATAGACACATTTGTTACCATTTGGTTGTAGTTTTATTTCTTCCATAGATTATTTTTCAGTAAGGACATTCTACAGTGAGAAATTTTCTAGATTTTAGGAGAAAATGTATACTAGCAAAATCTTAAAGGAATTCATGAAAAAATAATCCAGATTTAGGTTTTTCAATGTTAGTTAATGAATAATTTGTTATTTGAGTCGCTATTAAAGTTTGTCTGGGAAAGTCAAAAAAGAAAAAAAAAAGAAAAAGAAAAAAAGAAATGCATCTCTCATTTGATGAATTGGCTTCATTTTTCTGAACAGCATGGTGCTGTGCAGGATGAACTTTTGACTAAATATACACAATGCTGGTTCTTGTGCTTTACATTTTTAAAGAGTACGGGAAAGGCTAAAATGCTCTTTAGAAAATGTGTTTATTATAGTCTTGATAAAAAGTATTTACTTCAGTCCATCAAGTAAGGGTAAACTAATCCAAAACTATTCTAAAAATTACTGACATTTCACTGCCCATCTCGTAAAAAGATGTGATTTTGAAAAATGGATCCTAGTTGTATGATAGGATTTTATTGTCGAAATGTCCAGGACTTTGAATGAGAGTCTGAAGAAAGCACTAAGATACTTTATTAAAATCACTATATATTATGCTTGTAAGTTACATGCATGGATTTCTACTCCATAACAATAAATGTGTAAACTGCTACATGTTTGTAAATTTCCTCCTTGAATGTTACTAACTTTGGTCAGGCGAATGGAGCCAGTGACTAGTTAAAAGTGTTGTCCACTAGGTGGCAGTGTTGAAATAAAAATCCTGCTAACTGTGGCCTTGGGCAAGCAATTAGGTTACATCCTATTTGAAGAGGATTTTTAAAGAGCACTCCCTTAGGGATAGAAAAAAAAATTAATGAAGTATTTGATCAAGTCAAATTTCATTTCTTTTTAGTCCAAGTGCTTCTTTTATTTATTTTTTTAAGAGAAATGATATTTTTGGGTTTCTTAGGACTGCTTTATCAAAGGAAGTGTGTTGTTAACTTTCCAGTCTTTCTACCTAACAGCTTGTGGAAATAGTTACTTAGCTAGTTACACAGCTGCTTTCTACATTTAAACTGGTGAGTGAGTATTGCTGAAACACACATAGAGCTTCAATGCCTCCTGGACTCATTACTTTCGGAAGGAAAAAGATTAGTTGCTTAAGAAGCCAGAGTAACTGGATGGGTGTCTTTTCTTGGTGCCAGTGGTTACACATACTGCCCTTTCATTGTGAGTAAAAACAGCCCTAGAATCACTGTGGGGCACTCAGAGCATGTGCTCATGTCATAGGGATTTTATAACTGTCTAACGTCCAGTTGATTTTATTCATCCAGGAAAGTAGGCATAGTGCAATAACATCTTACTTCAGCAATGTAAAATTAGCATGAAATATTAAGTACAGAACCCGAAATGAGAAGTTTAGTTTACTCTACCTGCCAAGAAAAGGGGGAAATTTAAGCTAGGCGCAGTGGTGCACACCTGTAATCCCAGCACTCAGGGAGGCAGAGGCAGGTGGATGACTGTGAGTTCGACGACAGCCTGGTTTACAAAGTGAATCCAAGACAGGCAAGGCTACACAGAAAAACCCTGTCTGGAGGAAGAAAAAAAAAAAAGAAAGGGAAATTTAACAGGAATGTGACATAAAAAAATGAGCAAGTGAAATCCACGAGACCTTTCTCTGCCCATCCACACTCCTCACCTCCTCACCTCCTCACTCTCCTGGGCAACAGGCAGGCCAGTGAGCAGAATGGAGCATGGAATTATCATTGCTTCCTTCTTGAAGTCATGGTTGACAGTGGATGTTCTGGCTTGATAATTCACTGTCTTTGTAAAATACCGTGTCTGCTAAAATACGTAAATCTAGGCAATCTGGCCATAGATATTGATACTGATATTTCCCACAGAAAGGTGGATTTCTGTTTTCCGTAGCTTACTTTCTGTTTGGATCAGAGTGCGTTTGAAGCGGGAGCACAGTCAAATCCTGTGGCCCAGGCAAACTGAAGCATCTAAGGGGGGGGGGACAGGGGAGCTGCTTGCTGGTCCTTTTGATCAACAATAGCCGCTGTGGTTTTCTTCACCAGTAAAGCAAAGCAATTAGGATTAATGCTGATGTATTAGGGCAAAGGGGAAGGGAAACCATGCTGGAAGTACCAGGAATTTTAAAGGCCACTTAAACCGCTTTCTGACGCTAATGGATTTCGAGTAGTGTCAAAGCTTCACTTTGTCAGTTGCTTTTGCTTGGGCGCTTCTAAGTTAAACACACACACACACCCCCTAAAACCAGCATTTGGCATTTTCAGTCAACCCAACTGTTTCTGGTATTTTTTTTTTCTAATAGGCTTTATTTTTTGTTTTCTCATTTTGAAAATAAATCTAGGCAACCTAGAGTGCCATGTTTACTTTGAAATGTTCTATGGGTGTATAGTCTCCTTATACTGTGTGGTTAAATGTTAATAAAAATTATTAAGCCAATCATTGGATGGAGTTCGGTCTGCCAGGTATGTACTTAACTACTACATACAAAGCATAATGTGACCAAGATGGAATTCCTGCTTGGAGTGAGACATAAAGCTTCTAGACTCGAGTAACATTTATGCTTAAGGAGGGAGGGTATGACAAGCAGACATATATTGCTTTGAATATGAAAAGCGCCCGTATGAAACTAGAAATAAATTGATGAGGAACCCAGAGACATGGCATATCCAAGTCAAAGTATTTTATTGTGATGGTGATATTTAAGCTGAGCCAGAAAGTGTACGCATAGTTCCCACTGCTCAGTAAGAAGGGAACATACTTAAAGCTAAGGAAATGATCAGCCAGAGGCAAAGAGATACTGAGTTGTGGTGCATACCCAGAGAGGGGTCCTCTTCGATGGATGCCCAGTGTACATACAGGGTGGGGTTTCTGTCCCCTCACTACCTAGCCAGGACCCCGAAGGGTGTGGCTTGGAGACTTCAATTCTAACAAAGCAATATTCTACATCAGACTTGGAGAACTACTTGTAAGGTAATCCAGGGCATGATACTTTATATTTTGAGGTGTAGTTAAAGGTGAACATTTAATACATATATTTATTTCTCTTCATATTAGAAAACATGGGTGTAGTAAACATGTGATTTCCCCTTTTCATGTATTTTACACAATTGTTTAAGTTATATGAAAAGAAAGGCATTCATTAGTCACAAGGGAGAAAGCGTGCATAGGAAAGTGGTGAAGGCCACATACGAATGTCTGCGGTTAAGGAAGTCCTATTCCGGGAAACAGCGCAGGATGAGTGACACTGCAACGTACACTGACAAAATATTATAGAGAAGCATGAATGTCAGGTGTGAGCAGCACATTAATAATGGACTTTATGACATTATAATTTAAATTTCAGGCATATAGACATATGAGAAAAATGCCTGTTTTCTACTGCTGAGCTTATGAAAAATTACACATATACTATAATTGGTTACAAATCCAGTGTAAGTGGCTCCTTCCACAGTTGTATTCTTTTCTTACTTGTTATTGGTAACTTTCAAATTGTATCACACCCATACTTTAAAGAACCAGAAACATCATATATTACTTTGTGTGTTATTAAATTTCTCAGTCTTCCTTTTGTTGATGGTAATTTGGCTTGTTTCTCAGAATCTAACATTGGTATTTCATATTTTAGTCACAAATAGTATTCTACTTGTATTTTCTTTAAGTTGTCTGTCTATCTGCCGGCCTGCTTGTTTGTTTCCTTTTGAGACGGGATTTCTTTGTACAGCCCTGGCTGTCCTGGAATTAGCCCTGTAGACCAGGCTGGCCTTGAACTCACAGAGATCCACAGACCTGTGCCTCCTTAGCTCTGGGATTAAAAACATGCTCCACCATCTCCTGGCTAGAGTCATTTGTTTTTGTGTGTATGGGTGTTTTACCTGGCAGTATGTAGGTATACCACATGCAATGCAGTGCCTCTGAATGCCAGAAGAGGGCATCAGCTTCCCTGAGCTGAGTTACATATGGTGTGAGCTGCCATGTGGGTGCTGAGGATTGAACCCATGTCCTCTGCAAGTGCTATAATGACTGAGTCATCTCTCCAGCCCTACAAAATCTTTGTAAATCTGGGCGCTACTACCTTGCTTTCTTGTATGTAGCAGACATATTCTAGGCAAATATTTCACTTGTTAATGATGTCTTTAATTTTAAGACAGCAAACTAATAACTGTTTTTCATGTTTTTCAAACTTATCATCAACAAAATATTTATTAACCAAAGACTGTAAACATATTCCTTTCTGATAGAGCTTTCACGCTTCTGCCCTCCACTTAGCAGCTTCCATATATTTTCCCCACATAGATGAATTGTCCAGGCTTCCAGTCCTGCTTCTGGCCTCATTCTCTTCCGAGTCTCGCTTGCTCATATCCCCCTTTCACTGGGAGCCGAGCTGTTCCTGCCTCCACGCCTTCTCACCACGATGGACTGAACACTGAAACCATGAGCTGAAGTCAGTCTTATGGTGCTTCTGCCAGCCGTTTGTCACAGCGGATGGTCAGGTAGAGGTGGCTCAGTGCATAAGAGAGTCTGCTGCCAGGTCCCACAGCCTGAGTTATATGGGCCTAAGTCTCCATCTAGGGGTATAGAATTCTGTTTCTTCTTTATATTGTCTGGCTCTGTGATTTATATATTTTGTGTCACTATCATTAGTTATATGCAATTATGATGATTATTGGGTCTTACTCTTCAATTGAATCTACTGGCTGTTACACAGAGAAACACTGTCTTGGAAAACCAAAAGAAAAAAAATCTATTTGTTGGGTGAAAAGTTTTATTAGATTTATTTATTTTATCTTATGTATGCATGCTCTACCTGCATGATGTCTGTGCCTCCCTGGACATGCTCAGTGCCCGAGGATGTCAGAAGAAGGTATAGATGTTCTGGAACTGGAGTTACAGGTGGTTGTGAGCCACCATGTGGGCGCTGGGAGTCAAAGCTGGGTCTCTGGGAGAGCAACAAGTGCTCTAAATCACCAAGTCATCTCTTCAGGCCCTCAATTGATTTTTTTTTAAAGTAGAGCCTGGTGTAGACCCTGCTGGCCTTGAATGCTAAATAGCTGAGGCTAGCTC
>OU015356.1:157204575-157243505 GCA_907164505.1 Acomys kempi
CAGTCCCTCTCTGATAGGCTGTGCATCCGTGAGCATGTGCAGTCCCTATCTGATAGGCTGTGTATCTTTCTTGTTAGTGCTGTCTGTAACACCATTCTGGACTTGAGACTAAGTAGATGAAGTTTATGAAGTGTATTCAGCCTGGTTTACTCTTTTGCTGTAAATCGGTGACTGTGTATCCTCTTTTGGCATCCTGTTCATTGGATGTCCAGTTTTTCTCTGCTAAGGAATTTTTCTTGAAATTGAGAAAATACCTTCATTTTATCTACCAGACCCCCACACACCCAGATGGGGTTTTCTCTGAATAGCCTTGGCTGTCCTAGACTCTTGTAGACCAAGCTGGTCTGGAACTCATAGAGATCTGCTTGCTTCTGCTTCACCTTCCCCACCCCCACCCCCGCCCTCGCAAGTGCTAGGATTAAAGACATGTGCCACCATGCCCAGCCATTTTATCTTGTTTGCTCTCCTTTTTTTGTGTTATCTCTTTGCATCTTTACCCTGCTTTTCTGTAAACTCTAGGGCAGGGGGCGGGCCTGCTGACTTTCCATAGGTTCTGCCAGTAAGCCTACTTAGTCTGTGGACTTAGCCCTCTGCTCCACTGTCCTATTGGCAGTGTGATGGGAGTATTTGTGTTTTCTCTCATATTCCTTTTCTAAATTCCTTTTTAAAATTGTTCCCAATCTGATGAAGAGGATCAGATAAGATACCCTTTTTATTGAGGAGCATATCACCTGATAGTACCACTGTTTGAGGCCAGAAAAATCACACACCCAAAAAACCCAAAGTTATTAAGAATTCATCACTGGGGCAGGAGAGATGGCTCAGAAATTAAGAGCACTGGTTATGCTACCAGAGGTCCTAGGTTCAATTCCCAGCACCCACATGGCAGCTCACAACTGTGTGTAACTCCAGCTCTAGGGGATCTGACACCCTCTTCTGCTCTAAGCTATCCTACATATATATGACACACATAACTCACATAAGCATACACACACACATAAAAGTAAAAAAAAATAAATAAATACTCACATAAGCATGCACACACACAGACACACACAAATAAATACATAAATAAATACTCACATAAGTGTGCACACATGTAAAAATAAAAGATAAATCAATAAAAACAAAATCATCTATTTATAGAATAGAGGTTAACATAAAAAAAACTCATATGGCTAGTTAGCCTCTAGCTACAGAAGAAAATTGATATTAAGTTCATTGACTTTCGAGATCACAGCGACAATTCAATGCAAATCAATGCTTATTAAATAGAGTCCTTTTCTAAGCATTCTACACATTATCTCCCACTCCATTCCAACTTTCTGAGGTAGATACTGTTACATCCTCTCTACAGCCAGCGATATTTTTATCAAGTTTAGCAACTGTCACAAAATCATAATTATTGGGGCTAGAGAGACAGCTCAGCAGTTAAGAGTACTGGCTACTCTTGCAGAGAACCTGAGTTTGATTCCCAGAACCTACATGATCTCGCACATCTGTCTGTAATTCAAGTTTCAAGGAGTCTCATGCCCTCCTTCTTCTGACGTCTGTGGACACCAGGCACGCATGTGGTACACAGTCTTATATACAGGCCAAATAGTCATACACATAAAATAAGTTTAAAGCAAGTGGTGAGAACTAAGTGGTACCACCCTGTGTAGCCCCTTTCAACAGCTCAAGGCAGCTCATCATCTCTGTCACAGGCTACTTCTTACAGGAGAGTCCACCTTCCCTGCCACAGACCAGCTAGTCCTTATTTCTAGGAGCAGGGAGCATATTCTTGACAGTCTTTTGAATTTTCAGGTAGATCCTGTTGTTGAAGAATGGTTGGCTTTTTGTGGTTTGTTTTATGTTGAGATGGAGCCCGCCTCCTTGTGCCTTGTCCTCAGTAGTCACAGCAGGAGAATTAGTCTGCTCTTCTCGGGTCAGCATTCCCTTCTTCTGCAGTGGTGCAGTGTCCTGCATCCATCACTGTTCGGAAAACGTCTTTGTGAAATCACTTTGGTGTTTCAGGCACATGTTTAAGATTTTGTTTCCCAGAGATGTTCCTTCTACCACCATGTTCTTCAACTGCATCCTTTTTCCATCTGGGATCTAGTAAGAAGAAGATTGGATTTCCTGTATAATCTTCAGGGGTTTATAGTTTCATCAAGAAGACAAGAATAGACATTAGTGATAAATGGCTCTATGATTTAATAAATGCCACAAGACTAATATGATAATAACAGCAACAAGACTATAAAGCAAACACATTAGACACCAGACAGCCTTGGAAGGCCTTTACACATGTTAACAGATTCCGCCTGCACAGCAGCTCTGTTGGGTAGATGCAGCCATTGCTGCCATTTATGGCTGAATGGGGCGAGACAGTCTGGTGAAGTAACTCTCTCAGGCTCACACGGTTCTTAGGTATCTGGTTTTGAACTGGGTCTCCCTAGGGCCACAGCCAGTGTTAGTCCTCCTTACACTACACTGGACAAGTTTGTAGAACCTTGGAGGAGCTGTCAGTGTGGTAGGTAGTATCTGTAGAATCTGGGCTAGAGCTGGGAGAACTGATTGTCACGCAATCAAGAAAAAGCTGTGAGGAAGGACTAGAAAATAGTGTGGGTAGGAGCTCTAGAAGAATGCTGTGAAAAACTTGTGGTAGAATGGTTATGAACTGAGTGTTTAAACAAACAATGAAGCTCTTTTGTTAACTTACCAGGACCTGGGAGATCTGCCCTTGAGGGCCATGGTTTCTCTTCTGTCCCACATCTCTGATCCATCTGGCTCCTCTGCCAACAGTGCTTCTTACCTTAGCGTCACTCAGGTCTCAGCCTGACCTTTTCTGTCCACAGAGCCTGAAGATCCCTTAGCACATGGCCTTGTTTATTTTTACTACTTTCCTTATCTGTGAAAGGCACACAGACAGTGGTACTTGTTTAATCCCTGTCTTTTCCCTTTTTTTAAAAGGAGGGTCCTGATTGTATTTGTGGCCATAACGTGCCCTCTCACTCAGGCTCCCAGGGTCTCAGTCACTTAGACGCACTTTGGGCAGTGAACCAGGGATGGGTGTGGATTAGACATTCGAGGATGTTTTGCTGATGAAGTGGGATATATAGATGCAACACTGTCACTCTTGTATCCACCTGCTTCTGCCCTCTGACCTGGAGGCAAACTCGACATCTGGGAGGTCGGCAATCTTACTGTAATTACAAGACCAGGCTAGGGATTGTAGAAACTGCTTTAATGTCAACTGAACAATTCAGGTTAAAAAAAAAAAGGGGAGGGGGAGGACTTCTTGTTGATAAAACAATTCCTATTACTTAAAACCTTTGTTAATTGTTTTGTCTTGTTTTTGTATTTGCCACTTGCAACTACTAATTAATAGAAAAGATGGCACTTGACATATTTTGTTTTTCATTTTTTTTTGGCTCACTTTAGAATGTGACCAACACACCCTGGGCTGTATCTTAGCACAGTGACCACGAACAGTACCGATAGAATCCTGTAGACTAGCGTGGTTTTACATGTTTGGCATGGGTAAGAGATCATTTTCTTGTTTAGTTATGTCTTTCTAACTAGCTTTATGATGAAATAAATTACTCATCTCTGTCCTAGACCTTTTCTTTTGAAATTCTGAGGCCTGTCAACCCATCACATAGGTAAAGTATGACCACATTTCTTTCCTGTAAAGAAATCTATGACTTGCTTTTCAGGTAATAAACAGCTCCAGCATGTACCCGGCTATGCTGAAAACAGAGTAGAATTTAGACTCCACTCAAGTCCCATTTGGAAATTAATTATGCTGTAGTAAATTAATTCATCTTAAAAAATCTAAAAATGGGGTTTTCTTAAATTTTTGGAAGAAGTATATGTTAAAAAGTTTTGAAATTATATGTATCAGAAAAAAAGATCAATGTTAATTTTTCCATCTAGAGACAAGTGTTAATATTTTCTTCCAGTCTTCAAAATAAATGAAATTGTTTCAATATGCTCAAGGTTAAGTTATATGAGTAGATTTGTGTTTAGAGATATACAGTAGGGCTAGGCAATGTCTCAGCAGGTGAGGATGTCTTCAAGAAACCCTGATGATTTAAATTCCATCCTTGGTACTCACATAGTTGAAGAAAAGAATTGACTCCGGCAAGTTTCCATCTGGTGTCCACAAGTACATATATACATATATAATAAAAGGTTATAAAATATTAAATAGTAAATATTTGAGCCCTGGAGAGATGGGTACTTGCTGCTCTTCCAGAGAACCTGAATTCAATTTCCAGAACTCATGTCAGGAAACTCACAACCACTAGTAACTTCAGCTTCTGGGACCCAATTACCTCTTCTGCCCCTCACCAGCACTTGTGCACACATGGCATACACATGAGTGCATGTACGCAAACATGGCACACGGCAAATACACATTAAAAAGAAACCTAAAAAAAATACAAGAAACATTTCCCTAGATCATTAAATAACTGACATTGTATTTAACTTTTGATAGTGTTAAATTAGTGATATTTTGTCTCTAATTTGATTTTTTTTTTTTTGCTTCTTTGTTTTTGTTTTGTTTTTTTCAAGACCTTGGCTGTCCTGCACTCATTTTGCTGACCAGGCTGGCTTCAAACTCGTATTGGACCACCAGCCTCTGCCTCCCAAATGGTGGGATTAAAGGTATGTGCCACCAGGTCTGCCTGGAATTTTTAAATGTACATTTTATATTGTGTACTTTGGAAAAACCTAAGATTTTAATAACATTCTAATTGCAAAAGAACACCATTTTTCTTTAAAAAAAAAACAAAACAAGACAAAAACAGTTTCAGGATAGATTTTTAAAATGTATTTGTATTTTTTTATTCATGTCTCTGGGTTTGTCTGTGTGGGTGCCCACTGAGACCAGAGAAAGAAATTGAATTCCCTAGAGCTGGATTTGTAGGTGGCTTTGAGCCACCTGATAGAGTGCTGGGGACCAAATTTGGGTCCTCTGGAAGACAAGCAAGAGCAGTTAGCCACTCAGCCATCTGTCCAGCATTCAATTTTTCAAACTAGTAGTTATTCATAGTTTTAAATGTGTCTTGCTGTGGCACTCCTAGCTATGGGACATATCTAGAAGTCTGTTCACATGTTGCTGAAGTTGCTTGTACCAATAAATGAATTGTTGATGCAGTGGCTGCATCATCATTTGAGTCTGTTAGTTCTGAATCTGTCTATTTAGCAAAGAGAGTGACCTGGACAGCTTACAAAGTGCCCTTTGGCATTCTGGTTTTTATTTGTCATGAAATGATCAATCTTACTTGCCATCAATTTGATGTGCTGGTAGGTTTCAATTCGCCTCATCTTCTATTCAACTTTCTACTATGGTGTGTTTATAATAGTTGGATAATCTTTAGTGATTAGCTTTAGCTTCACAACAAAACTGAGCAGGGAATATCCACATGCCTCCGTCCCCACTCTGAGTCTGCCCTGTCATGGTAGTGTATTTGTTACAACCAAGACACTCAGATTGACATGTTGCTATTGTCCCAAATCCAGAGTTGTAAAATTTACTCTGTACACTGTATATTTTGTGGCTTTTGACAGACATACTGAGACACATGTCATTATAATATCATAAACAGTAGTTTAACTGTCAGAAGATCCTCTTTGCTATGCCTGCTCTTCCTCTGTTCTCTTAGACACTGATATTTTAACTGTGGCCATCGTTTTGCCTTTTCCAAAAGGTTGAATATCAGAGGCCATCAAGTACACAGTCTCTTTAGATTGATTTTTCCCACATGGTGACATACAGTTGAAGTTTTTACATGTATTTTGGTAGCCCATTTCTTTTTAGCACAGATTAACGTTCTTTTTATTACCACAGTTTTAATTTTTTCTTTCTAAAAAAAATAACAACATCTTGATTACCTCCAAGTTTTGATACTGTGAAAAAATCTGTTATAAATGTGTGTGTGTGTGTGTGTGTGTGTGTGTGTGTGTGTGAGTGCAAGGTCTTTTAAAACATGTGTTTATTCTTATTTTATGTATGTGAGTGCTTCTCTGCATGGAGGTATGTGCACCATATGTGTTCCTGGTGCCTATGGAGGTTAAAGTGTGTTGAGTCCTGTGAAACTTGAGTTCCAGGTGGTTAAAGATGCTATGTGGATGCTGGGAGCTGAACTAGGGTCCTCTACAAGAGCAGCCAGTGCTCTTAACTGCTGAGTCACCTCTCTACTCCTGTGCTGCAGGTTTTATGTAGACATTGAGTTTTAACTAATTTGGATAAACCTTTATTTTAAATTTTATGTTTGTGGGAGTTTTTGCATGTGTGTGCGCAACAGAAGGCAGAAAGAAGGCATCAGATGTCCTGGAACTGTAGTTATCTATGGTTCTGAACTGCCATGTGGGTGCTGGAAATTGAATCTTGGTCCTCTGTGAAAGCAACCAGTGCTCTTAACCGTGGAGGCCCCTGGATAAACCTTTACTATGTTTCTCATTTGAGAGTCTTTAGTATTATTTAAAATAAATTCAGGAAGATTTGCCACTGATAGTTCTCAAAGTTGCAACCAATGGGTTTTATACAGGAGGCCTTAGATTGCAGAAGGGGAGATGCACTCTGTAAAAGTTTTCTTTCTGGCATTCTCCTTGGGGTGCAGATTTAATTCTGGTAATTGATGAGCATCTTGGTCATAGCTAACAGACCCAAATGAGTCCTTTCTGATCTTGAAGGGAAGGCTGGGAGATTCTAATGTTAGCTGTGCTGCACTGATCCGAAAGCAGTGTGATGTGCACACTTGTTCATTGGATACTGGACTCTGAAGTGGCATTAGATAGGTGTAAAATGACAGGCAGGTCTGGCAGATATCCCAGCTGGTGGCTGATGGTAAATGATTCCTCAGATGCCAATCCTTTCTGACTCTTGCTCTGTAGTTTTCATGTTTTTGCCCTTATCCTCTTTTCCTGTAGAATGTACATCAAATAAGTTAGAGCAATGTATAAATTAGAAGCCTGATATGAATTACAAGACCTATTTCATCATCTCTAATGTTTTTATTACTTGGTTGTTTTAAAAATGGTTCGTTTCCATGCAACAGCAACAACAAATGTGTTTTATGTTAAATGTCTCGTTGAGATGTTTTTAACATTGTTTTTTAGTCATAGCTACCTATTCAAGCCAGGATTCAAGAGAACCTACAAATGTAATCCATGCATGCATACATATTTATGTGTGTTTGATAAATTACAGGCGATAAGAAACCATATTTAACCAATGGCTAGTAATGTGTATATGTTCACTTGATATTCTCACAGCCTTTTCATATTACTTGAACTTTGTAGAGTTTTAATGGTCCTTATTGGTTTCTGCTGGGCCTGTTGGCATAGGGACATTGTGAGGCTGTGGTCAGTCCTAGAACATAGTGACATCATGTCTCAAAAACAAAAAAGAAAAAGAATATTTTAGCTAAACTTTCTTCAGAGAAAGTTTTCTATTCATTTTTATGAACATCATTTACCTTTTAATAGAATTTATTTAACAAAAATATTTTAAATTGTTAAAGTACACTTGAATCTGCAATTTACAAACATGTATATTATGTAATAGATGCAGGTCTTCCACATGATTTTAGGCGCTGTTTTTTTTTGTAAGGAGGTAAAGTGTCATTGTTATACAAGAGATCAGTCTTTCATGTTGACTGTATTAAAGCAGAAATATTTCAGTAAAAATTTTTAGTATAGGATCATTTGGAAAGACAAAACCTATTTATTTTTATTACATTTTTATAATTGTGAGCATGCACATGCCATCGCATATATGTGGAAGTCAGAAGACAGCTTGTGGGAATTCATTCTCTTTCTACCCACATGGGTGCCGGGGATTGAACTCAGGTTGTCAGGCTTGGTTGCAACTATCGTTACCCACTGAGCCATCTTACTGGCCCTCAACCTGAATGTTTTTAAAGAACTTTAAATTATTGCTTTTAGTCTTTAAAAAAAAAACAATTATCTGAAGTAGGGAAATTGGCTGACTTAGGCTCTCATAAATGAGAAAGGAGAGTGATTTGCCCACGGTCACTTTGAGGTTGTTGCGGAATTGAGATAAGACTGGACTTTGTGTCACAGTGCTTTTATGTGTGTTGCTGTCACAAGCAATCTTTCATTACATGTTACCACCATTTTGTCACGTTCTGGTTACTTGTAAAAAGAAGATAAATATGAGTAGTTCTTCAGCATGACTACAAACTGAGAGGACTAGAAGACCGTGGGAGATGGTGGGGTGAAAAGAACTGGTCACCTAGCTTGTATTTTTATGGGTAAACTGTGTGGTGCTGGTCAAGTTTAGTCCTGTAGGCAGGACAATTAAAACAACAACATTAGAGATCTCTAAGTGGGAGAAGTGAACAAGACAAGGCCAGGACTAACACGTTTAGCTTTGTCCTGTGGCCCTACCATGCGCAGATGCACCCAGTGAGTGATCCATTGTGCTGTCTCTTACAGATGTTGAAACTATCCTCTAAGGAGAAATATCCATATTCACTTTCGTCAATGGCCATTCCAGAGACTTTGACTTCACATCTTCTGCAGCCAATGAGGAAGACCTTTTCTTGGAAGATGAAAAGAAAAAATTCAAAAGATTTAGCAAAGAGGAGTCTGCCCTACTTTAGCGATGAAAACGGGTGTGATTATGTGAAGAGATTGAGGACAGTAGAGTCAGGGAGAATGCCAAGTGAGCTTGAGCTCTCTCATGCTCAGATGCTAACTGCACATGTCATCTGAACAGTGCCTATTTGAAAACACCTAAACTTTAGAGATATTTTTCTGAAAGAAATGACTTGGTGGCTCTTGCTTTTTAGTGATAAATATCAAGTGATTCTGGTTTCCCAAAGATGAGCTAATGAAACACTACCTTAACCACAAGCATTTCGATTCTCAGCATTTTCTACCTGAGCCCATCAGTCCCCTGAAGGTTGTGTGATATATGTTCCCTCAAAGATTCAGATCACCAAATTACTTTTAAAAGCCTCATGTTGTGTCAATGACAAGAGACCAGAGACTGGATCTTCAGAACTACCCAACCTCCTCCAGAGGGTGCCTTGGATTTATGTATCCGGACACTGAAATGGACATACAAAATTATGTAAAAAGGATTTAAGGCAATACTTACCAATACGATTTTATAGCAGCTACCCTTTATGCTTGCTGCAAGACACTCTGTGAGGAATGAATATAAAACATTTGTTTTCTTTGCTCCCTTCCTTTGGTTTTTTCTTTCCTTCCTTCTTTTCCTTTCTTTCCTTCTTTCTTTTAGGACTGAGACTTGAACCTAGGACCTTGTACATGATAGGCAGGTAGATGTTCTACCTCTGAGCTATCCTGAAGTGTCGATTTCCCCCACGTATTTAAAAGTTAAGTAGTCTGTATATTTGTTTGAATTAGGTAAAGGAAATCACAGAATTGTTGTAGCAGTTGTTTCCAATCTTAAAAGGGAAATTTTATAGAAATACAATTTATTACCCACTTCTAAGTCTAAAGGTGAATACCAAGAAAAATATGGATGCTTTCTGATTTTACTGTTCTTATAAAGTGATTTCATTGTGTTTAGGTGTTTAGATTTACAAGTTAAATCTACCTTAAGAATGTTTGGAGTTTACTTAGAGGCAAACTTGTTATATAAAAACACAAAAGTTATCGCCAGGCCAGAATTATAAAACAAATACTTTTAATTGAAAACATGAGCACATTCAATACTTTCATTTTGGTTTTAATGTTGGGATTATTTTACTTTTCTCATTGAAAAAATTGTTTTCAGATGAATTCTACTTCTTTTTGGTGCATGGCAACAGTTCTGTTTCTCAGGAAATGGGGCATTAGCTATTTTACAAACCTGTGTTTCAGTACAGTGATGGCTTACAGAGTTGCAGCATATCATCTGTAGCCATTGGCCTCCTTTACCAGAGAACCCCTATGTTCACAAGTACCTGTGAAGCCAAAACAGAGGGTGGGAGACAGCATCAGGAAGCCTGAAACACAAAAGCAGGTTTGTCATTTCCCATTGAGGATGGTTTATTGAATTGAAGCAGTCTAAAGTCTAAATTTTCCCTTTGCCCCAGGTAAATTAAGTTCAATACTAATTTTCATAGAATGTCAAAGCAGTACAAGAGTAACAAGCCAAGAATATGCTGGGTGTTATGTGCTTCAGCCCTCTCCTCTCCGACAGTTACTGCTCCCAGCAGCCACAGGATTGGACAGTAGACACAGCACATGCAAGCACTCAGACCTTCATGTGGGTCAGTACTGATGCAAGCATAAGAATGTCTAAAAGCTTGTCACAGGAGCACCTCCTCACCCTCCTAGCTTTTAAAAGATGATATTAAAGTAGAATATTGGAGTGAGACAAAATTCTACCTGGGCAGTGACAAGGAGAGAGAAGGTAGCAATTGTTAAATTAAATTCTGTTTTAAAATGTTGTTTCAGAATATTGTGTAGTCAAAACAAAGCAATTTTAAAACATAATCATCTACCTGCCTGGGAATAACGGTCTAGAATCAGAACCATTGAGCACACTGTTATGCATCTAAAGTCTATTCAGTAACATGTAGGGATGAATGGAGGTGCAGGTGGAAGTTAAGAGTGATGGGTTTATCTGGGTTACTTTTGATTCACCTCATCTGAGGACCAGCCAAAGCTAGGCTACACTTTTCTAGAGAAGCAGATGATGAACCATCAGGGTCAGGACAGAAGCAGTGCACGGCCTCACCTCACACTTCGCTTTGACCACAGACTTAAAGTTGTGCAAGGCAGAAAGCACGACCAGAAAAGCTTAGGAGTTCTCTCTTCCCAAGGAGTTGCCTAGAGTCCTGATAGGAGGGACTCTCCCATTAAAGACACTAGCTCTTACCAGTCACATTTCAGAAGTGACTTTGTACAAGTAATAAGGGTTGATATTGTGAATTGAATTTTTTTTATTTTGCCACTGTGTTAACCACCAGCAGGCAATTTTAAAAGTCGTTGTTACTGAATGAATGAATAAGTAAATGAAAAGATCCTTTATAGTGTATTTCCAAAAAATTTCCTTGAGGTAGTCATTTTTGTTGTATTACATTAGACCAACCCCATTAAATCTGTATTAGTGAAAAGGTAATCTCCGAAGGTTAAAACTCAGAATACCCTGGTAATCAGTTAACCTTCGGATTTGCCACTGTCTGTGGCCAACACAACCTACATGCTGATTCTGACTCTAGAGTAGTCGATGTTAAAGCACAAGGCAACAAAATTACTCACCTGTGCAATCCATGCGATTTTGGGTGAGAAACCTACATTTTAGTGATTTCTAGTTTATCTCTATTATTCTGTGCCAGAAAGCACTTTGTTCCAGTCAAAACACAGTGGCCCAGTTTTCTCCTCGTACCTCAGAGATGCTTCAGTCATCAGAAAAGGAGATGCTTACCAAGATGAAAGATAACGCCTCCTATTTTCAGAGGTGCAATGGGTTCTCAGGGGGTCAGAGTCTCACCCTGGTCACCAAAGGAAAGCTGGGGATCCAAACCTGCAGCTCTTCTCCTTGTGCCCCTGGGACTCTGTGGGAAGGTGGCTGTGCCCAGCAATATGGGTGGGAACTTGGGGTCTCTGGGGAGTACATCTCCACAGGGTCACTGCAGGGCCTGGTATATTTCCACCTTGGAAGTGACCAATTACTGAGCTAAGATGTATTAATCTAGACAGAGGAAGGTGAGGGGGAAGAGTCCCAGAGTCGAGCAGCAGGGCAGACAAGAATGCTGTATGCAGTGCCACCAGCTGAGTAGTGGTTGAGAAGAGGGCCAGTTAACCTAGTGAGCAGCCATTCCCTCCAGGCTGAGCAACATGCTTAAAGGCAAACATGAGCCTCTGGAGAGGTCTGTCTGGGTTCCAGAGAAATGGGAACTTAGAACACCTAGGAACATGTACACTCACCAACTGAGCAACTATCGCCCACTGCCTCTAACCGCCCCAGTCCTCCCACACAGGAGACCGTGAAGAGCTGAACTGGAATGTGTCACCCACACAAGTGCTGAGTGCAGAGCCAGGAACTTACTGACTGTGAATCCCCTTTCATATGGCCAAGGTGACTGGACTCCACCAGCAACATGCCCTTGGTGCTTTTGACATGAAAGACATTGTTTAGAGCAGCAGTTCTCAACTGGTCAAAAGACCCTTTCACAGAGGTAGCCTAAGACCATCAGAAAACACAGATATTATTTACATTACGATTCATAGTAGTAGTAAAATTACAGTTGTGAAGTAGCAACAAAAATAATTTTATGGTTGGGGGTCATCACACATGAGGAACTGTGTTAAAGGGTCATAGCACTAGGAAGGCTGAGGACCACTTATTAAGGACCACAGAGAATCTGGAGCAAGAGAAGGCTAGAGCCTGTCCTATTCATGGGAACCTGGTACCCTGATGGAGAGACAAGCCTGATCTTCAAACTCAAAAAGATTTGGGAAAATACAGTAAATTATAGGGAAGGCTATCAAAAAGTACAGGAATATGTGACAGACCTGCGCAAATAAGAAGTGCCACTTTATAATCAGAACATTACCACTTCATATTACTGTGTTTATATCATTTGTCTCACTCGATTCCCACAAGAGCCACATAAAGCACACAGGAAAAATAATTATAGGATTAATATATAAGCAAAGAAAAAAAAACCTAAGATTCAGGGAGAACAGGAACTGACATAGTCACATATTAAACTCAGAGACACAGCTTGGGTGGTTCTGAGTCTAACCCATTGTTGTGTTCACCGACGACCAGGGCATATAAAAGATAACCATGCTGTCACTGGTCATTGGTTAGACACAATACAGGGCCTGCAGACAGAGGTCTTGTTGAGACAAGAGGATTCTGGGTATCTTTAAACAAAACCCTAAAGACACTGAGGCTCTCCATAGAAAGGAGGCATGTGCTAAAGCCACAGCCTTCATCTGCTCCATGGTCAGCACTTTCCATCACTTACTTCCTGCTAAGCCTTAGGGAGACTGACACAAAAACAACAGTCCCTGGAGGTGGCCAATAGCAGGGCACTTGTCTAACATGTGTGGGGTCCTGAGGTTAATCCTCTGTACTACAAAGAGTAAAGTCAAAGAAATAAATAAGGACAGTCCCTGCAGCCGGGTGTGGTGGTGCACACCTTTGATCCCATCAGAGACAGGTGGATCTCTATGAGTTCCAGGCCAGCCTGGTCCACAAAGCAAGTCCAAGACACCCAAGACTGCACAGAGAAACTCTGTCTTGAAAAAACAAACAAACAAAAATACAGCAAAATAGTGCAGGGAGATTAGGTGTGGTTAGGAAAGCCTGCTGTGAAGAGTAATTAGAGCAGGGGTTTTAGTGGAGATATAGCACATGTACATTTAAATTATTTACTATATTTAATAGATATCACAAGAGAAAATAAACCCACCCCTTGCTGCCTAAATATGTTGCTTTCATCTTTCTGTAGGTCATGTCCATGTAACCCTTGAAGCATGCCCAGTTGGTTGGATTTGGGTTTTTATTTAATTAATCTGTTTCTTGGTGAAGAGGGCCACCGCACATTCAACCTTTCATGTTTTTATTTATAAAGCAGTGTTATTTTAATGGCTTTTATGGTGTTCATTCCTTTGACCTGTGACCTGTGACCTATGACCTGTGACTGCTTTCTACCCATAACCCTTTTGGATGCTAGCCCATGTCTACACTTGAGAGACACTCCTATTTTTGCATATAATTTGTTCCTGTAAAGACTTAAGATGGTTGAATCTGAAACGACTGAATAATAGATGTTTTAAAATAATAGTTTAAGAAGATTTAAAATACTATAAAAGGCAATTTAAGATATTTAAAAAATTTGAAGCTCAAATTATTTTTAATCATATAGACTTGACATGATCTTGATATAGTTGTAACTCATTCTCTTCTTATTCTTTTGTACAGTAGAACATATACTTGTCTCCCTTAAAGTAGATATACATTCACCTGAGCATTTCCCAGTGGCTCTTTATTTCTCTCTGTAGATTAATTAAATTTATAAGATCTGCATTTCTTACCAGTGGTTTTATCACCTTTATTTTTCTGTCTTCATGACATAGTTACAAAATAACTGGTAATAAAATACAAAAATTTTGTTTGTTTTTTAAGGTTATTTAAGGTAGTTGCAGGGGTGGGGGTGGGAGGGACATGACATGACCAGGTTATACATCTAATGTACATCTAAGTTCCAGATAAGTGTACTTATTGTCATCCTTAGAGTTAGCAATTTATTGCTATAGCAAACTACCTAGAATAATCAACTTAAAAAGTAGAAAGGCCTATTTTAGCTCATAGCTTAGGAGGTTTCTGTTCATAGTCAATTGGTCCTATTGCTTTCTGGCCCATGATAAGGTAAGCATATCAGTGTAGGAGTGCATGGCGTGGGCAAAGAGAAAGAGGAGGTTCAAGTCACAATATCCCCTTCAAGGATAATTCCTTCCCATTAGACCTCACCTCCTAAAGATTTCACTACCTGCCAGTAGTGAGTGGCCTATGGAGGCCACTTACCCAACTGCAGTGCATCATGATGATGTGAAACAGCAGCTCCCAGCTCCCAGTTGGCTTAAAAAAAAAAAAAGCTCCCCTCCCTCTGTGTCTCTCTCCCTCCCACGTTTTTTTAGACAGGCTTTCATTCTGTTGCCCTGGAACTGGCTGTGTGGAGCAGTTGATCTGGAACTCTAAGATCTGCCTGTCTCTGCCTCCTAAGCCCTGGGATTACAGGTGTAAGACACTATGGCTGGTTTAAACCACAGCTTTTTGGAGCTTGATTTGTGTATTGATACTCATTTTTTTAAGTGTACAGTTCTGTGGGTTAAAAGTTTTGGTTAGATGTATGTGTCAGTGTGTGTGTGTGTGTGTGTGTGTGTGTGTGTGTGTGTGTGTGTGATCATGTGAGTGTCACTGTACATGTTTGGAAGTGAGAGAAGAATGTCTTTTTTTCCATCTTGTGAGTTCTAGGGATCAAACTCAGGTAGTCAGTTTTAGTGGCTGGCCGCTCGGCCATTTCAGCTGGTTTTGTTGGTTGGTTGGTTGGTTGGCTGGTTGGTTGTTGCTTTCATGTAGTCATGGAGCTGGGTAATGCTTAGCATTGTGACATGCCAGCACATGTTCATTATGCCAAGAAGGAGCTCTGTGCCTGCTAACTGTTACTCAGTTCTGTTCGTTTACTTCTCACTTCCAGCCCTGACACCCTCTGATTCACTTTATGTGAATTTACCTCTTCTGGGCATTTCTTCTGATTTCTTCATTTAGCATGACTTTTTTTTTACATGCTCACGTACTTCATTCTTGTCATTGTGAAATATATCAGCAGACTGATAAGTCACATTTTGCTTATCCATGGGTTGACTGGCATTTGTATTATTTATGTCTTTTGGCCTCCATGAATAGGCTGTGACAGCCAGCCGTGTCCATTGTTTTATCCGGGTGTGTACTTTTGATTCTCCTGGGCATATGCTTAAGAGTTGCAACTGCCAATTATGGAGGAAGTTTTATGTTTAACTGTTTGAAGAGCTACCAAATACTTTCCAGGGTAGTTTCACCTTCTTCTAGTTTACAGTCATCTTTGAGGAGGGATCATGTGATTTTTTTCTTCTTCCTCACCCACCTTGGTCTTCCTAGTTAGTTCCAGTGTTGGGCATCTTGCCACATGCTTTTCAGTTTTCATACCCAACAGAAGAGTTTAAGTTGACTGCTCATTTCTAAGTCAGATCACTTTGTCATTATATTATTGAGTTGTTAGGACTCTTTCCATGTTCTGATTCTACATTAGTTGTCAGTTTCTGGACTTTTTCTCTCAATCTGTGGGTTTTCTTTTCTTTTCTTTCTTTCTTTCTTTCTTTCTTTTTTTTTTTTTTTTTTTTGTGGTAAAGGTTTCTGTCCATAGTCAGTTGGCCCTATTGTTTTTGGTTTTGTGGCAAAGGACCAAATGGAGAGAGTGCATGGTAGAGGAAGAACACAAAATAGCTCTAATTTTAATCCAAGTCAAGTTTCTCTGTTTTCTGTGTTTGTGATCTTGGTGTCTATCAGAGAAGCCATTGCTGAATCTATGATAAGAAGAGTTGCTTCCTGTGTTTCTTTCTAACAGCCTTACTTCTTATATTCACCCATTCATTTTGAGCTGACTTTGTGTGTACTGTGAAGTAGATATCTGGATTTATCCTTGTGCCTCTGGCTAACCAGTTGTCTGAGCGCCATTGTTGAAGACTGTTCTTTCTCCTGCTGAATGGTGTTTGAGTTGTTACAGAAAATTAGTTGGCCACGAGTATGAAGAGTTAGTTCCTGACCCCAGTTGAGTGCCAAGAGGCACAGGGTGGAAGTGGGGATGGACAGGGATGGGGATGGGGACAGGGACAGAGTTTGCAACCTGGGGCCTTAGCTGTGCTAAGCACACCCTGCATCACTGAGCTACACCTCTGATCCTGGACTCTCAGGTCCACTCTGTCTTCATTACTGTAACTTTTCTAGAAAATTTGAAGTTAGAAAGTCAGTTCTTGCCCATGCATTGGTGATGTACACCTTTAATCTCAGCACTAAGGAGGTAGAGCAGGCGGATCTTTGTAAGTTCAGGGCCAGCCTGGTCTGCAGAGTGAGTTCTAGGACAGCCAAGGGTACACAGAAAACTCCTGTCTTGAAGAAAAAAAATATATGTATATGTTGCTCATGTTGTTTCTCGCTTCCTTTATTGTTTTAGTCACATCTTCACGTTTTTTCCTCTTCCCTCCTCCCTCCTTTCCCCCATTCCCTGTTTTCCTCTACCTCTTATGTCTCTTGTCTCACTATGTAAATTATGTTGGCCTGAAACATGCTAATGTTATATAGGCCCCTGTCTCTGCTCAGTCGAGTGCTGTGATTATAGATATGCCCCACCACACCAAGCTGCCTTGACAATTCTTGAGCCTTGTATTTTCATATTCTAGGAATTTGTGTACTTCTGCCAAAATTCCTCATTTTTCAATATCCGTTTTCAAAACATATGATGTTATTGAACTTTTTCATAACATAAAACTGATCCTAAACACTAAAGGTAGATGCTTAGAAAGTAAAATTTATTGTATAAGGACATCACATTTGCCTGAACCAAGCTTTACAAATGTTGCTGTCTTAACTTAGTGCTATTAGTTTGGTTTTCTTTCTTTTTCTTTCTTTCTTTTTTAAAGGAGTCTTCATGTTCAAGGAAATAAGGCATTTGGGTTCTTTTGCTAAGCTTTCAACATTCTACAATAGAAATGACAGAGTAACCTAAGTTCACACTGGCTCCTTCAGCTGTCACTTCATCACATGGATGTGAGCAAGTTGTTTACCATGCACTGTCTGGAATCATAACAACTACAGGAGTAGGTGCAGCACCACTGAGGGATGTGTGAAGTCACAATCAGTGAGTGCTCAGCATGCTGTCAACGTTCGCCACTGTCAGTCTTAAGTTTGAAAAGGATTTAGAGATTTGTTTTGAACTGCTATTGGAATACAAGAATTAGAAATTTACTTAAAGGTAGAGAACACACACACAAAACACTAACACATGATAGACCCTCTGCCTTAAAAAAAAAAAAGGCATATTAGAAGTTCTACCAGGTGAAATGATGTTTTATTCCCAAATTACAGCTAACATATGTTACAGGATTAGAAAAATCTTCATGGAAGGGGTGGCATTTGAGAGCAATATAAAAATCTAATAAGGTTGTATGTGTGCAGAAATGAGTTAGTTATCAGCACATGGCCTGGGGAAGATGGCTCTGTGGCTAAGGGTGCCTGATACTCTTACATAGGAGCAGAGTTTGGGTCCCAGCACCCTCATTGACAGGTGTCTTGCAATAGCTTGTAACTCTGGCTCTGGGATCTGAAACCCTCCTTTGGCCTGCATGGTCACTGCAGCCACATGCACAAGCACCTCCCACACACATATACAACACAATTGAACAAATAAAAACAATATATTTTTAAGTAGTATAAATGCAGAATCATGGTCCATAGGCATATTTTCTAAATGAAAGTGGGGCTGGGAACAGAGAGATCCTATAGGAACTTTTGAGGTGCCTGTGGCTGCTTTTACATTGGCTGAGGGGGCGGGGAAACCACTGCAGGCATAAGTAAGTGATAACGCTGATGCTCAAAGCACACTAGTGATGTGCAGAGGGACAGTGTGAGGACTAACGTGGGTCTTGAGGCCGGGCACCTGAGGGCTGTGAGGCCGTGAAGATGGCACAGAAAGAAGAACATTGCAAAGGAGGGACTTGATAGAAATCAGAACGGAGGTTTAGTCTTTCTTCCTCAATCCATTAAAGTTTAAAACCAAAAGATTCTTCAAGCCCTTCTCTATGGAGTCTGTTTTACCTGGGTATAAATCTGTAGACTCTGCGGACACACGGAATTTATATGGGGCTAAGAAAGAGCAGGTCACTTAACGCATTTCATTGTTAACCGGACAAACCTCTGAATAGACCCCAGGAATCCGTGAGCTCGGATGCAGAAGCTTGCATCTATATTTCCCTTCACATGTAATTTAGACATATAATTTCTTTTATCTTCATTTTATTTTGTGCGTTTCTTTACTAGGAATGTCGGAAGCAAAACGTAGTGTTACTAGCCATAACTGTAACCTTGTCACAAACGGGACTCAACTGTTTTCATATCACAGCTAATGCAGACATCCTGAAATAATTACATACCTTTGAAATTATAATGGGGCTTGTTGTAAAGATTTATGAATGTGTTGTTAAAGAAAGCAGATAGTTTACTGTATATCACAGTCCAAAAATATTTTAGTAACTTCCTCTCAACCATACATTTATTTTCATTATGACATAAATGTTTTCTGGGACATCCCACGGGTTTTTACCACACTTGCAAAGGAGTTAATATGAAGAAGTTTTGGTAGAAGCCATTCAAAGTAACAAGAAGAAGCGAATTCAGGCTGGTGTCGAGAGCTGGGATTGTGGTGGATGGAAAAGACGGCATGAGCTCTACAGGAAAGGGCAGAGTCGTGGTAGAACCAGTATCTGGAAATGGATGTGTAAAACTGCTCACCAGAGGGATTGGAGCACTAGGAGGAGTCTCTTGGATCTTGGATTAGTTCGGAAGAGAGTTAGTATCCTCAGACAAACGAAACGTTGGAGTCAGTGTGAAGAGATAGGTAAGGTATGACGGATGGCAGTGATGGTGCTGACGGTGGCGGCCGCCGTGCACTGTGTGTTGTAAAACACACTCAGTTCATTCTTCCCAATTCATCTTCACCTTGGGAAGAAGATCTCTTCGCTGTCTCCATTTTTACAGACAAAAAAAAAAAGTGTCAAATGCCTGGTTATTTTCAGACCTGAGATTTATCCTGAGTCCACAGCTGATTCTGGGTGTCCCCAAACTATATTGAGATAGATCTTCCAAAGGACAGAGAGGAAATCTAAAGAAAGTAGCACGTTGGTGGTGGAGGATGACTGGGCCAGATGGGGTAAAGAGAAAATGGTGGTGGAGAAAAGTCTTGGAATTAAGATCCAGAAGAACCCTGAGCCAAAGACCCAGGCAAAATGAATAAAAAGTTGTGGCGAACGGAAGAGATGAAGTGCGCATGGCAACTGCTTCTCTTTAGGGGGCGCTGAGAATCCAGGCCTTGCTTTGAGGAAGTAAGTGATGCGCTAAGGAGAAGCTTACATCACGTACTCCTTTCTCGCTCCTGGTTTTCATGGCTCATCTTGTGCACCCTGAGGTGAGGCGCCTAATCCCAGCAGCCTTATGAGGAAACATTTGTGCTTTCTCTTCTTTGGCTGACTCTCAGACCCCAAGTTTCCAGACAATGTGAGTGGGAAAGACCTTTTGTTACTGTACAAAGTGGGGGAAATACCCGGTGGCACAAAACAGACCCAAGGCTTTGCAAAATATAGCAACTTCATGTCTGCTAATACGTTGTTATTTGGCCTTCCTAGTTAAGTAGCAATTTGTTGTTTTCACGCTAATACAAATTCTTGTATTAATAGGAGCATGGCCCTAAGGTTCTTCATCCGCCTGGGAAAAAAATGACTTGTTTGATGGTAAACAAAGAACAGAAGAACCAATTCACTGTCCTCGTTAAAAAAAGATGTTATGAAGCAATAGTGGAGTCATTTTAATTGTGGCCGTCTAACGCTGTCAATGAGTAAGGTCACTTGTGCTCTGTTTGTAGGAAATGAAGTACTGAAGAGGACAAAGTACATTAGAAATGCAAAACATGGCCACATGTTCTCAGGATTTTGTCAGGGTTACATGAAAGAGCGCTTGTGTTGGGATGCCCAGCTCTGAGGGTATTCTCTGTTTCAGCTTGTATTTACAGAGATGTATGAATATTTGATTAATGAGTCATGGTCTCTGGAGAAATTTAATAACTGTATTGCTGTACAAAGCCAGGCCCTTAGCTGTTAACACAGATGCCAATAGTGTCATCAACACTGAGGCCCCTTCTGAATCTGATATACTCTGTGGAGTGAATTCCTTGCTTTAAAAAAAAAAAAGGATCTTTGAGAGGCATTCAGTTATCTGTTATGAACTTTGTTCAATTCACAGGCTAAGATTTGTAAAGATTTTTCCAGTGACTACAAGCAGCACTGGAAAAACTTCGGAATGATCTTTGTACTTTAATGACTACTCTCCCCAGGAATTAGTTGTAAAAATCAGTAAGAAACTTTTAAAAATCTCTTGAAGATTGTCTGAGATTCAGTTGAACAGTTGTCTTTATCTTTAAAAAATATCCACAGAAAGAAGGAATATGAGGCACAGGACTGATTTAGGAATGTAGATTTGATGTCTGTTTGAACACCATGATCTGAATTCATCATTAAAATAATGGAATGATTTGGGGGACAGTGATTGATGGCTAATTTATCCTTTCTCCATCCTTTATTCCCCCCATCCCTTTTTGTTTTGTTTTAAGTGGCTGTGGAGAAATCAATTCTAACTTTCAAAGTTTGGAAGGTGTTTTAGTGATGTTACCTCAGTTTAACTGATCAAGTAACAGAGAGAAATGTCAAAAAAAGATAAATTCAGTGTGGGAGCTTTTGCTGGAAGCTGTAACCTCGGGTTAGAATTATCCATGCTATGCAGAATTTCCTGCGACACCTCTCCTTAGGGCCACAATGCATTACAGCAGACGTGTAATGAAGCCGCTATAAAGTCTCTGGTAATTAAGGGGGATTTGACAGTAATTGCAAGAGTGAATCAACTTAATTATTACCTGTTTCAAAGAGAGCTAACCTGATGTTACAATCTAACCTTTTCTACTTTTAAAATGGGAGATTAAACAAGTATATGTAGCATTTAAGAATTAAATGTGTTGAAATAGAGTTGCATTAATATACTTCTAATATACATTTTAATGCCTGTATACATACCAAGTTCTGAAGAACTGGAATTTGGTTCTCTGTGACCTATTTAAATTATCTGATATGCACTGGATATGGAACCAAGCTCATATCTCTTATTCAAATCAGCTTCCTCCCAAGCTACAGACAGACCTCCATGGTTCTAATGACCCTGCACACTACAAAATCAAGGATACATTCTTAATATGTTTGTCCTACAGGGAAAATAAACACTGAAACTGTTGTAATTGTTCATATTTTGGTAGACTATCTTTCAGAATCTCAAAAACTCATTAAAGCCACAAGCACATCAAAGTTATCTGGAAGATCTTAGATTGTTTAGTGCATCCAACAGTACAAGAGCAAAACCCTCAAGTTTCAGCGCATTAGGCCTGTGGTAATGCTAATAAATGTCTTCTTTCATTTTTTTTTGGTTTGTTTTGTTTTTTCAGGACAGGGTTTCTCTGTGTAGCCTTGGCTGTCCTGGACTCACTTTGTAGACCAGGCTGGCCTCGAACTCACAGCGATCCGCCTGCCTCTGCCTCCCGAGTGCTGGGATTAAAGGCATGAGCCACCACCCCGGCTTAAATGTCCTCTTCCTACTACTTATCTTGCTGCTGCAAGAAACAGAAGTGGGAAATGATGACAAAGTCAGTATAGCTCTGATACGAATTAATGCCATATACGTGGTCTTAGCTACCTAGAAAATGTAGAAAATGTGTGTGGTTCAGATTTCTCTTTGCAAATTTTCTCAATGCCCTAATTTTCCCCCCACAAGCCCGATCTTACTTGCATCTTCACTGGCTTTACCTTTGCTAGTAGCCATTTTGACTGCAGTGATAGCAATTGAAATTATAAAAAGTCTGCTCCAGGGTAGTTTTGTCTTGGAGCATGGGTGTGTTTATTTGGTTTTGTGTTGCTGAATGGAGAGACCAAGTGAACTGGCTCCTTTGCCTGGGGATGAGTCATCAGACACAAGTTGAGAGCTGGAACAAGCTCACCCTCACTGGATATTCACAGCGCCATAGGTGAGTTCTTACAAAAGGAACCAGAGGTAAGTCTTCATTGTGGGCAGCTGTGCCTTGCTGGCCAGGGTCAAGATGTTCTGATCATGGATCTTCTGCTGTGTTCCAAAATCAACTTGAATTCCTTGAAGCAAGCTTGAGACTATGTGGGATCAACCTTGTTTTCTGATACTGCTTCATGCTACTGAGCACACTGAGACAGATGAGTAAGGTAAATAATGGAATAATGAGTGGCACACTAGTGTGAATTCTGAGTTATATTTGGTCACTGACTGACCTGCAGGCAAGATAAGTTGTCTAGAACCCCTCTCAGTTTCACTCCTTATCAAACTGAGTCAGGACGATGCCACAGAGTCTCTTCAAGCCCAATGTCTTTGGTTCTGTAAGAAAACCTTTACAAAGCCAGTTGCCAAGATAGAAGCTTAGACAAGCCCACCTTCCAAAACAACCTTCCTTCCAAGTCTCCTGGTCCACATGGGTCGTGGGTACTTTTAATTCCTGTTCATAAGATTTAATTTACTGTCAGCAAATGTGTAGTGGTTGTAACGTCCCCCTTCCCCTCCCCTTTTAGGTGGCTTCTTGCCTATTAGCAGTGAGCAGAGGAGTTAAAAGGATACAAAGCTCAAACCAAGTGATTTCTGTGAGATAAGCAGTGTAACACTGTTGACAGGAGTGTGGAGGCATTGGCCAGCAAAGAGTCTTCCTTTAGACATCATGTTTGAGGGCTAAAGAGGGAAAAAGGAATCAAAGAGGCCAGGGTCCTACCCTGCTGACACCCACACCCTAATTATTTAATTGTATAGCTAATTACATAATTGTCTAACTTGTTCAGTACTTGCTGCTTTGGGCACTGTATGGAGTGCTTACTAGCTAGGCATTTTAAATGCAATTGTCACGTTCTGCTATAAACAGAAATCTACTATTTCTAGGGAAGAACTTGGAGGCTTAGGTTACGAAGATTGCCCAGGAATACCTACCTGGCTGGTGAGTAACACATGCAGGATACAGTCCCACATCTAGGGACTCCATCAGTGGCTGAAAGGACCAAGTTTGGTTTTTTAGTTTTAGTTTGTTTCCTGGAGTTAATGAACCACACTGTTCCTTTCCTAGACACAGGTGAGTATTTTCCATGTTTTGCTGAGACAGCCTTGAATTTCAAAGTCATTCCCAGTGTCAGCATTTTCTATACCAGACATAACATGGAAACAAGTGAAGTATGAAGTCATTGCCCTTTTTTTCAGTTCCTTTCAACTCTTTCCCATGAACAAAGTGTGTACTAGCTTGCCATGGACTTGTAAGGGACCTCATGGTTAAAAACATAGTTTTTGGAAGTTCTTGTAGCACAATGGAATGAGAAGGATCCGGATTATGCTTGCTCGAAAGAATTGTCTAAAACAATCATCCTGGGTTTTTTGATTATTAGAATATTAGAGCTCAAATATTGGATTAAGGATATAATCATTTCTGCCTTTGGGCAATAGAGAAGGAATTTTGGATTAGTAAGTACCAAGGTGATGACAATGAGAAATTACCTAGGGTATCCTGAAAAATAATGACATGTCTTTAAAAGGTGGCTGGCTAAGTTTTAAAGGATTTTTTAAAAGTATAGCTCAGTCAGACCCCAAAAACAAAATGACTTGTTGAAGCTATGCACCTGTATATATGATAGGGTGCTGTTATAGTCGAATCTGTTTGTGTAGCTCACAGAAAATTTATTTTAATGGGCTTAGTTTCTGGGGCGGAAGAGATGGCTCAGCAGTTAAGATCATTTGCTGTTCTTGCAGAGGACACAGATTTGGTTCCCAGCACCTACATGGTGGCTCACAACCACCTGCAAGTCCACATTTAGGGAATCTAATACCATCTTCTAGCTTCTGTGGGCATCAGGTATGTCATTCATAAACATGCATACATGTATGCAAAACATCAGTACAAATAAAATAAAAAACAATCTTTAAAAAAGGGTTTGGTTTGGGTTTTCTTCTTTCCTCCTCCACAGTGGGCCATACACCTGACTCTGAGTCTCATCATGTCTTTTCACAAGATTTTCAGAATCTAGTGATTCCTGGCCAACAAACAAAAGCAAAATCATCCTATTCCTCAGTGGATTCAAATGAAAACTGGTAACACAATGAGGTCCAACTCCAAAAGAAGACACTGGGGAGAAGGAAGCTGGGACTGTAAGGAATCACAGGATGGCAAGATTGAGTGTTTATACGGAATCATGGTCATCAGGCAATCCTACCAGACAGACTTGAGCATTTTTAACCTGGAGACTTGGTCATGTCTAAATTGGGCAGATGGTTTGCACAGTTGTAAAATGTAGAGCCTTTCAAAACAACAACAACAACAACAAAATGGTGTAGTTTTCGTTTAGCAATTTTAATATAACTAGAACAGATAGCCACCCATTTCCTGGCATCTTAGAAAAGCCTGCACTTTTAAAGTACATTGGCCATTAGCTGATTTTCAAGCCTACAGTTCCTAAAAGTGGATGACAATCTTGTTTCAGAAACTGCTTTGCTCTGGTATTCAATTGGCGCATTGATGTAGAGTTGGAGTGATGAGTAATGACGCTACACTGAGAGAAGATAGTGAGCCAGTGGAAGAGAGAAGCAATCTGAGCATCTTTTCAAAAACATCTTATTTTATTAGTTAAGTAATTTATTCGTATTAAATCCTGATTGTTATCCTCTCACTTGTATCTTCCTGTTTCCCTCCTTCCTCCCTCTTTCACCCTATTCCCCTCCCCTAGGTCTGTGACAGAAGGGGATGTCCTCCCCCAGCCTACTTACTCTTCTTCTGAGTGTCACCAGGTCTCCCCACCAAGGGGAAGTGGTCAAATAGAGGGCACCAGAGTTCCTCCTCCTTTCCAATTTACATCTTCACTTCCTGAGTTCCTATTTCAAAATGCAACAGAACATGGGTGTTGGTTCCAGCTATAAGGCTTTCTAAAGGGGTGTGGAATTTGAGAAAGAATGGAAGTTTCAGTTATCAATCTCTGTGAAACAAATCCCCTGCAAACATTTTCTCTCCTTCCTTCCTTCCTTCCTTCCTTTCTTGCTTCCTTCCTTCCTTTTTAAAATATTCATGACAGTTTTAGGACATCTGTATTTTTTGAATAAATTTAATCAAGTATAATACATTGCATAATTTGCAAACACATTAGTTATTCCTCGTACACACGAGGCACTATTCGAAGAATGGAAAAGGTTGTGAGTACCCAGCTGTATGCATTCTTACAAACACACTGTATTAACCTTAGAAGAATTTGCTCCTCTTTGTGATTCTGTGGGCTGGCTGGGCTCAGTCAAGGGGCTCCTCTGATGTACATGGTCACTCACCCAGCTGTCTTCCTTGGGGAGTGTGCGGACTTGAAGTTGCAAAATGGTCCGTTCTCATTCTGGACCATTCTCCAGGTGGCATCTCCTTAGTCATTAATCTAACCTAACTGTCTCTCCAGCATGGCAATTGGCTCTGAAAAATGCCAAAACAGTAGCCTCCAGGCCTTTTAAAGGTTTGGGCAAGAATAAGCATAATGTCTCACTGTTATAAAACAATTTGGGAAAACAACTCTGAAGGCCAGCCTAGACACATGTGTAGGGGAAGAGACAACATTTATTGCCCAGAGAAGTGGCCATCTTTAATCTACTGAAATCTCAATTTTAGGGGATCTCAATGTTTGCTTTACAATAAGGTTTTAACTTTCTTGACTCTTTAGAGCTCATGTAAGTTATCTCTTTAGCATAGGCAAGAGTGTTTTCCCTCAGTTTCCATCAAAGTCTCAGATACACGTTACTCAGAAAAAGCACTTGTATTATGACTTCAGGAAACCCCAATTTCAGAGATTACAAAGGATTCCTAACTGCCTGTGTTAGAGCTAGGATAGAGTTTCCCACCTCTCTTCCTTTCAGGTGTGTGAAAATGAGTCTCGAGTCCTAGGACATTTAAATTTCAGAATAAAAAGAAACATGAGCACATGATTGCGCCAGAGAAGGAATTTTGGCTGGGAATTTGGATGGGTAATTTCATTCTGCAAAAAGACCCTATCCATTTTCTCCTTGGCTGCTTAATTCTCAGTTCTCCATTAGAGTCTGAATTTAGAGTCATCTCCGACCAGGTCCTGCTCTGCCAAAACAACAGAAAGTGCCAAGCTGCACGAGCCATGATGGCCAATTTGACATGAAGGCATTGTAAAAACAGGAGTGAGGGATCAGGTTTGAATTCCCTAAACTTTTTTTTTTAAATACTTACAAAGGATTTATACACAGGCACCATGCCATCTTTTTCTCTGAAAATGCAGTCATTGCGCAGCCAGCCAAGCCGAAAGCTGAAAGCCCGCAGACAATGGTGGGAACCGCATTATGGGGTGGATTGCACTGTAAAGACAGCAATGTGATTCTGAATTCCCCTTTCCCCGAAGGCAGCATCAGAATCACCAAGAGGCGCCAGTGCCCCCTCAAATGAGACACAGCAGTTCATCATGTCAGCTGCCGCCACGGAGGGTTAAGGCTATGGGGCTTCTGGCTGTCAGGAGCAAGGATTTCATCTTGGGGCCCCCCAGGCCATATGGAGGAAGCCTAAAAGATCATTCTGCACCTCCATTGTCTGGCATCTTGTCTCCATTTACCACCCCAATGTCCTCTTGGCCAGCCTTGCAACCCAAATCATGTTCATGTTCAAGAAATTAGCACCCTGAGTCTTCCCTTCTCTTCAGTAAGAGAAAACGCCAGTAAATAAACTTACTCACAAACATGCAAGAGGATTGGTTTATTTTTACATGGAAATTTTAATACATGTGTACAAACTTAGAGAAGTATTTAGACTCATTATGTGAAGAGAAGTTGAAATTATTTCTGCAGAGTATAAAGTTACTGCAGAGGCAGAATTGTGAGGGAAACCCAGACACAAGCAGCTCTTTGGTGGGGTTACAATGTTGAGATGCTGTAAAGGGCTCCTATAGACTCCAGCACTCAGTTCAGATTTTGCACACAGTAATTGTTCATTGTAGAAATCTTCCGCATCTCCTTTTGGAGTTGCTACATTGTCTATAAATATTTAGCGATAATGCATGATTGGGTTGTATTTACCCCTGTAGCTCTGTATTACAAATGCATCTGCTGAAATGAAAAGTGGTCACATTTTCACTAGTGCTTAATTAAATGCCAAAATTTATCTACATTAACAACAAAGTGGTGAAATTTATTGATCAATTCACATGATATAAGTTGACAAATGGCTTAAGCAATTTCCATAATTTTCTACACGTGTTAAAATTTGTAGTGAAAAAGAACACTATATTCACACTAAATGGGAGCTGAGAGGGAGGCTTTGTCCCAGGGCCAGCGCCCTGGAGCAGTGTACGTTGTCTCCGCACCCTGTCCAGGCTTGCTGTTTGAGCTGAGTACAGATGGGGCTCTGACAGTCCTACAGCTGTTCCCCTAATTGTCCATTAAGTGTTCTATTGATTCTCTGATTCCAAGTACATGTCTTTCAGCTCAAGCTATCCTGTGAAGTGGCAGACACATTCCTTGTAGAATGACAGAGCTGCTCGAAAGCTAAAAATGTGCTCTGCCAGTTTCAATTGAGGGTGCTGCTTTGAAAGAGAAGGCTTGGTTAAAGGCGCTCTGTGATCGAGGGTTAGGCTGTATTTTCTAAACTTTTAGCATCAATCAATTAAAGTAGCAGCAGCATGGAGAGTTTTAATTCCTAGTTAAGGGTCTACAGATTATACCTGGCTGAGACAGGGTAGGGCGAGGGGATCAGTATCAACAACAGATCAGAGGGCTGTCTGCAGATGGTCCCCCATGCACCTCACATGCACAATTTTCATGTCATTGCAAGTTCACTTTTAGCACTAAAAAAAATCATCTGCGATCCCAGATTATGCCGATCGGAAGCATGTTCAGGATCTCTTCTCTTTAAGCCAGAGAGTAAGAGATGAGATGCATATCCATTGCAAGGCCCGTAAACATAGAGGCCTAGATAAAAGTGCGAAAGTGCGAAAATTCTTCAGGTTCTGGAGGGCCTCTTTGATCTAACACTTCTGGTGCACAGTGTTGCAGTTAGCTTAGCACTTGGTCTCACTTTGTGCAGCTGCACCTCAAGCAATGAGCTGCTGTCTTTAGAGTGTATCAGTCAGCCAGACAGATCAGGTTTTAGGGCTGGAACACAGAAACAAAGCACTCATCCCCCTCTCCATCCCTTATGGTTTAGGTTGCTCTGAATAGCATTTGCTTTCTTATCTTAACGAGAGGACACAGCCTAGTGTTTGTATCATCTGGGCTTAGCTTAATTACCCTACAGCACGACTCTTGTTATCTGGTGATCTTTCATCTGTAAATGAGATGAACAAACAATGTTTGTGGCCGCCTGTGTCTCATTAATTTAATTAGGAGCAACCCCCCATGGCCTCCATTGCAGTTGAGGGTCTCTGGTGTGATTTTTAACTATTGAATAAGTTTTGACATTTATCTAAAAATTTTAAAGGGGAAAAAAGACTTACCAAACACATCTATGTATGTTTTATGTGCTAAGGATATTTAATTGTGTAAAATAGAACTAGAGACAATATGAAGGAAAATCACATTAAAGAATTAACTAAAAGCTATTTCTCATAATTTCTTCTTTAAATGTCACTGTTTTCATCTGTTCATCTTTTGAGCAATGTTTGCTTTGCTTCACTTGTTCTTGTTGGGCAGAGCATTGTCCTTTTGAACAGTTCTGGCAAAAGTATGGCTCCTATGACCCTGGCCTTCTATACTGCAGAACAGACCAAACAGGGACACAGGGTGTCAGTGCTGTCTCTGTTTTCACCTGCAACAACTTTAGGGTTTAGAAGTAGTTCCTCAGTTTATTTGCCTTCAAAATATTTGTTTTAAAATTTAAAAGTTTGTGAGCAAATGAAATACCACACCGTGTACTGCAAAATCTAATCACAGACCAGGGATTTACCTATTTTTAGAATGTGGACACTTCAACATAAAGCCCCCTAACCAAAGGATGATGGATTCTTCCTATCTGCTTTCCCTTGGAAAACAAGTGAACAACCCATTTCGAGCACTGTAATATGGTCTATATTGATACCTGCAAAACATTATCTGAATCTACTTAGGCTCCAACACTTTCAATTACACCGTTAAGCCAGTTTTTAAAGAAGATTTTTTAGAAGCTTTCAACTGTAGACTTTTGTCTTGTTGAATGAACTTCAGCTCCACTAAATTTTAAGTAAATTTGTGATGACTGAGCAATATACATTGGCTGAGCTAGAATCCAATAACCCACAGGACAAATTAATTTTCAACAAAAAGGGCAGAAACCTCAAGTGCCATGAGTATATGGAGTCTCATTCTTTCTCTCTGGAGCCATTTTTGCAAATCACGACAGCTATTCATAATCTAAATCAGTCTCCTTTAGCAGCAGAAAGATCTTTTCTCATGACAAAACAGAAGATGGCATTCATTAGTGCTAACTTGCGTAAGCTACCTTAAATTTATTGGTGCTCTTCCACTTAGCTGGGTAAGGATTCCTTTGTCTCCTGCTATAGGGAAATTTCAGCTCTACTACTTAAAAATATCAATTGTCACTTTTATCAGAACTTTTGGCAGTTTATTTTAGAAGTAAAACGGGTGTTTAAGGTTTTAAGACTTCAATGGGCGTTGTTTCAATCACATTTAATAGGTGTCTAGGATAGTAGTGTGATTACGTTTAAGCTCTGTAATGTGTGTGCGTGCGCGCGCGCGCGCGTGCGCACACACACACACACACACACACACACACATACACACACACCATATTTCCATCCATGTACTGCTGAGAAAGTGTCAGGGAAATGTGAATAGAGCTGAGTTTGGCCACTAGATTTCATAGAGAGGCAGATTCCAGGCACGGCTTGCTGAAGAAGGGCTGTTCTAAGCAGGGTCTTGGGAGCTGAAATCACCAACACCTGGAAGCTTTGAGATTTGCTTTCATTTTGAGACAAAGTCTCACTGTGTAGCCTTGGCTGGCCCACAGATCACTCTGTAGACCAGGCTAGCCTTGAATTCATAGCGATCCGCTTGCTTCTGTTTCCTGGGAGCTGAATTGAAGGGTGTACCGCCAGGCCTAGCTCTCCTGGAAGATTTAAAGAACTAGAGTCAGCTGCCCAAGCCTGGTGGACTACATGTTACTAGCTCATAGATGTTACCTCAAGGACAGATTTGATTTCAAAAATTACTCTTGGGTTCTTTTCCCAGAATTAGTCAGAGCTCTCTGTCTGTCTGGGTGGTGGGTTCTGATCTCTGCTGATGTTTTGTTTAGGTTTGGTAGTCTTCTGATTATCTCCTAACATAATCAATATTTTTATAAAGAGCAGCTCTCTACTCTCACAAATCTAAGTGTTTCTTTAAAATCAGAGTTGTTGAGTATGCTGCTTTATTTTTCTCTTTTTCCTTTTTTTGTTTCTTTTCGTGTGTGTGTGTGTGTGTGAGTGTGTGTGTGTGCTTGTGTGTGTGTGTGTGTGTGTGTTTTGAGACAGGGTGTCTCTGTGTACCCTTGGCTGTCCTGAACTTGATTTGTAGACCCCAGCTGGCCCTGAACTCACAGAGATCTGCCTCCCTCTACCTCCCCAAGTGCTGGGACTAAAGGTGTCCACCACAAACATGCTGCTTTCTTATGCTGTGGGCACAGTGAACTATAGCACCCTTTAACACTAAGGGATGAGAGAGTCTTTTGGGGGGGGTGGGTGGAAGATGGCCTCACTATGTAGACCAGGCTGGTCTAGAATTTTCAGTATAGTCTATGACACACATGAATTCAGAACCCTCTTTCCTTAGCTTCCTCATGCTGGCAATACAGCACATTCTATCATACCCAGCTTAGAATTAGTGAATGGGCAGGAGGATCTAGTACCTTGGTAATAAAACACAGATGTTTTTTCTTGGCAGGAGGTAAGTGACCACATTAAACCTGTATGTTAGATATTTGTTCAGGAGAAAACATTTAGCCCATGTCCACAAGACAGAGCAGCACTTTAAATCTGACTGGCTCATACTGAGGATTGTGCTTGTGTCCCCAGTGTCAATCATCACAGTCAACAGAACTGAGCCACTCACTCACACCATACACTGTAAGCATGTAGTGTTCTCGAGAGCGGAATTTGAAAGTGTGTCTTGTAGCCAACTGTACAGCAGATTGTGCCGAGAACAGGGGCCGACAGAGTTCTGGTACAAAAGGCTAGAAACATCCCAGGATCTTCCCTGACATCTGGTTGACTTTCTATAAAAAGGTTCTTTCTGGATTTTCTTATTTTCCGAGGCAGGGTGCATTTCAGAATTACACAGCCCTGCCAGGCAGGCCCTTGCTGTGTAATCTGTGACAGCTACTTGTTCCTGTACCGCCTTCTTCACCTGCAGGAGTCGTCTGTGTTGTGCGTGAAGTCTTGCTGGGAATCCTAACTGAGACCCTATTCTTAATGTCAACCTGCTTCTGAAGTCTCTGTGTAAAACAAGTGCAGCGACAATTTTTAGGGTTTTGTTGTTTGTTTGTTTGTTGGGTTTCACCTGGCCCACTATGCTGTGCTGCTTCCTCACTTCTCCTTCCACACTCCCCGGCATGTGAGCTTCCCTGACAAAAGCTCTCACTTTCTCCTGCCCTCTGTAACTGGGAGCTGCTCTGGATTCTGTGCCCAGGGTTTTCTTCCCCTGCCATTACCCTCTGTGATGATTTCTTCCAGGAGCCACTCCCAAGGTAAGAACTCCAGCCTGCATGTATCCAAGCACCACCTGCTAGCTGCAGCAGCTCCCCCCAACACCCCTACCTCCCCTTATATGGAGTAGCATCTGGAACTCAGAACAGTGAGGAGTTCCGAGGGCAGATAACTACAGCTCAGACGAATGTAAATGCTATACCAGAGCCATATAGAAAGTCATGGAGGTGCCAAATAGGAAGGAATAATGAACTCTGGAAGATGGTGTGGGCTGTGGAGGAGTTCTTGTTGTTATCTTTAAAATAAACTTTTAAAAAAAAGTTATTCTCAGGTAATATACAAATATGACTCCCCTGATACACCACACTTCCTAAAGTGGACTATAGAAGGCAAAGATATTTTAGACAGTAAGAAAAGTATTTGAAAAGAAATTTGTAGCTGGATATGGTAGCGCACACCATTAGTCCCAGCACTCAGAAGGCAGAGGCCCCCTTGAGTTCAAGGCCAGGCTGGTCTTCGTCATATTAAGTTCCAGGACAGCCAGAGCTACACAGTGAGACACTGTCTCAAAAAAAAAAAAAAAGAAAGAAAGAAAGAAAAGAAAGAAAGAAAGAAAGAAAGAAAGAAAGAAAGAAAGAAAGAAAAATAAAACCACTCATAATTTGGCATCATAGAAGTGAGAAGTTATGGAACACAGGCTAGGGCTTTTGATAGTGGAAGATTTTGGTAAGTTGTGTGTTCTGTTTGATTCCAAGTGTGAGAGATGGAAGTGCTTTTAATCTGCCCACATTTGATAACAGGCTTGTGAGAGAGCACACGATGTTTGTCAGCTGGGGACTGCGTTGTGAAGGGGATGTGGCCTTTGTCAGTTGGAAAACATCTTGGTGCGGACTCTGACAAGATATATGCATATATACATACATACGTACATACATACATACATGCATGCATGCATATATATGTCCCCAAACAGAGAGAGATCGCTTTGCATCACTTTGCACTGCTTGGCTTTGCATCGCTTCGCATCACTTCACTTCAAGATGCTCCTAGAGGGAAATGCTCTGGAGAGAACTTCAAGGAGGGAGGCTGCTGTTGCCCCCGCTGTTTACTAGTCCCTGCTGCTGCTGCTGCGTTTGCTGTTGCTTTGCTAGACTGCTGAAATCCTGATAATGAAGAGTGGAATCTGCCCCCAAGGAACTGAGTCTGAAAAGGTCTGCTTCCCCTGACCCTACTAACCCTCTTTCTCTCCTACCTAGGGTCAGTGGATTGGAAGGGAGGAACAGGAATTAAGGAATCCCAAGTAAAGTAGGTTTTAAAACACCAGAACCTACAGGTTTCTATGCATCTGTGGTCAGTTTGGAGGCTATTAAAACAACAGAGCATAGCTCTATGGTTGTGCTTTCTTAAATGGAAGACGAGGCCCACTTGAAATCCACGTTAGATATAGAGAACATGACACTTGGCCTACCCTTTCCCATGTGGCAGTAAGTTGTGCTTTACACCCAGCCTTCGGTCTTACAAAACCATCAAGGTCTTATTCGGGGACTAGAGATAACAACTCCCCAGACTTCCCTGGCTAAACTGTCTCTTGTGGGAAATGGTTTCTGGACTCTGTATCAGCTTGTTCATACTCCTTGAGCATGTTTGAAATACAAGATTCAGGCAGTGATGGTGGCACACACCTTTAATACTAGGACTTGGTGTCTCTGTGAGTTGGTGGCCAGCCAGGGCTACAGAGTGAGTCCAGGACACCCAGAGATACACAGAAAACTCTATCTCAAAATACAAAAACAAAACAAAACTAAAGTACAAGTGTCCTTCTTAAGGTCCTTTCCAGCCATCCATCAGAATACTGCAAATTAGGCCTGGCCACGGTAGGCCATTGGTTTATAGGTTTTTTTTCCCCAACAGTGTATCCCAAGGTGCTTTGTTTCTTGGCATTTAAGCAGTACACATAATCTCTGGCCACCAAACCCCAAACAACATCTTTTTCCATTCTTTCAGTCCTGTTCAGTTGACTTTAAGAATCTGAACACATTTTTATATACGGCGCTCTTAAGTTCATCACCTTGAGTTTGTTGACTTAGAATCTGTCTGTTAAGCAAGTTTACTGATCCAAGACTCAAGATGATCGTGTCAACCCTTTTGTGTCTTCTGAAAAGTTGACAAACTCTAATAGTATCTGTTTGTGCTCCTTTCTTGTCTTCTCCCTTTCCTGTTCTTGGAGTAGTTGTGGCATCTTGATGGTATACTCTGCAGCAATAGCTGACATGGTCCATATCTGCTGCCTTCATCCTGTGCCACTGCTGCCGGTATCCTGCTGTGACTCTCCTGGCTGACGTGCATTCTTGGGTATATATTAGGTTTGTCGCTTTGGTCTCATGTTGCTGTTAATCTCACCTGGTTCATTTTACATCAAGCATATGATTACCGCTGAACTAGCAGATGCTGTATTCAGATGAGGAAACTTCCATCCCTCAAAATGCATATGCCACAAAAGGGGCGCATGTAAACATCCAGTCCTGTTACAGGCCCTGTTTATTTCACAACTCTTCAAGTCCTGGCCAAAAGACGATGTGAGATGTAAGTAAAAGTCGCAAGCCCTGTTGGGAGGCAGACATACAGTACTCAGGGCCCAGAGTATTGCCCTCTAAGAGTTTCCATGATTTGAATTGGTGGCCTTTGGACCACTTAAGATGGCTCCCCTCTCTGCCTTTGTTTCATCCTTTTATGGCATTAGGAGCTGAAGAAAAAAACCTTGTCTCCTATCCTTGGCCAGGAGTCTTTGCCCTAGAAGTGCCCAGCCTCTGTGGCTTCTCTTCGAACTATCGCCTCTTCACACAGAAGTTCTCCTGCAGTCTCTGATGCTCCCGGGTTCAGAGGTGGGTTCAAGGCTGTCACAGGGCCAGAACTGCCTAATTTCATAGTAGGATGAGGCCTGAGAAGTCACTGGGCACCATCCTCCATTTTGCCTGTGAAAATATAAGACCAAAGAGGACCAGGATGCACGTTTCCTCCTTACTTGAGAACTGCTCATGTCAAAGGAGCTACTTGGAAGTCACTGTTCCACACCTAGGAAAGGAAAGCGGCCAGGCAGCATGCAGAAAGCCAGTCCCACCTCTCCCAAGAGTGGAGAAACCACTGGCCTTTTTGTAAGGCAAGTTATTTCTAATCACTTTTCCTTGGCTCCTTCTGGCTTACAGGTTCTTCCAAGACCCACCTGTTTCCTTTAAGGAGCAGGATTTCCCAAGCAAACACAACCATGTTGTTGTTTGTCTCTCAACAGCTCTGCTGTGCAGGGAATGAGGGCTCCACTCTTGATGAGCCTGGGGACTCCTGTGCCAAGCATCTGATATATAGTGCGGGGACTGCAGGGCATCCGAGTTGTAACAAGAACAAGATGAGCTTGTGGCCTCGGGCTTCTAACCTGCTCCTCAACCCACACTTCAAAGAAAGTTATTACACAAGACTTAGACTAAATCAAACCAAACTGCAATGTTTGTGCACTGTGGCCCATTTTCAGATCTTGGTGTATCTCACCACTAGTCCCTCAGAAACCCAGTCTGGAACAAAACAAAACGACCCAATGATAATTTAGTTGTAGGTCTTTAAAAAATGAGCCAGACTGATTTATTTTGAAATTTCAGTTAAGCACAATGTCAAGAAAATCTCTGTGGCTATTTGTCATTTTTCTCCTCTTAGCATAGTCTGAGCAGGCAGAATAAAATTAGAAACTGGCTGTTCATAGGCTGTCCAGTCCTCATTGTAGGCTTGATTTTGCTATTAGAATATCAGAGATGTGTTGATGATGAGCTTCTGTCAGAACACTCGTCATAGCAAGGAAGACCTTTATTATGCCATCAGCTCATTTTATTAGCCTTGTTATTCAGCTGCAAGAAGGAGTACAATAGATCATCTAAAAGATATATATTTCACCTTGGCTAGACCTACTACTCTCATTTTTTTTCCTTACCCACAACCTGAAAAGCATGAAAAATCAGATTTTTTTTTGTAGCTTTGAGTAAGGGAAGGTTAGGGCTTATATTCATTGCTACTTACTTTTCTTTTTTTCTTTTTTTGTTTTTGTTTTTCGAGACAGGGTTTCTCTTGTGGTCCTGGATGTCCTGGACTTGCTTGGTAGACCAAGCTGGCCTCGAACTCACAGAGATCCGCCTGCCTCTGCATCCTGAGTTCTGGGATTAAAGTGTGTGCCTCCATGCCTGGCTTGCTATTTATTATTATGTTTATATTTATTTGTATGTGTGAGTGCAAATGTTATGGCACATGGTCTCCTTCTATCTTGTGAGTCCTGAGGATGGAACTTAGGTCACAGACTTGGTGACAAGCATATTTATCCACAGAGCCATCCCTCTGGCCCCTGTTAAGTATATTTTATAGGATAGTTTAAACAACTGTGTGTGGTAGATGCCAACGTCCCTTAATCTAATAGTCAAACCATTAAAATCTGTCTCCCAGACCATTCCACCTGCATTGCTTGGATTTCAGAAAATCTTCTAGTTCAGCTATGAGTCACTATAGTCTCATGATCATCTGGGGTCAGTTCTGGGAGAGACCACCAAGTTGTGTAAAGAAGGATGCTGGGACTCTGACTACAAGTGGTTTTATCCTGGTTCCAGAACCTGTTGCTTAAGGCCAAGGCTAGAATTATAGTTTTCTGCTCATAGCCCTCAAGTAGCTCCTCTCTTATTAGGATGGTGATTTCAGATAAACAAAAACCAGAGCTTTGCATTGGCACAGACAAAGTGAACTGTTTTATTCCCAATCCAAAGGCAATTACAGCTGAGCCAGGAAACCAGAGCCTCAAGCGGAGGGAGGGCAAGGAGTGCATGGCATTAAAGCCAAGGACAAAGTTATAGATGTGGGCCTGACTGGATGAGGACAAGGGGGCTCTTTTGGAGTCTGTAAACTGACCAGTGTCTGCAATGCATGCATGGAGCATTTCCATAATCACTCTTCAGCTTTTATACTCACAGTCCCTGGGTTTGTTTCTGACCCTGAGGAATCACAAGGAAGTTGGGGGATGTTATGCTTCAGAAGAACCATGCTTGGAGATGCCACAAAAGCCCTGCTGCTTGAAGCCAACATCTCGCATGTTCTCTGGAACTGCTGCCTCTATCTACCTTCTGACTGCTGGAGGTTTATTAACTGGCCTTCCCTGTACCCTCTGCAGCCTCAGCATAGAGGTGCTCAGAGCACCATAGCCACTGCACTAAGGGAGGCCTCAGTTTATGCCAGACATTTAAGGGATAGTAGGATCTTGAAATAGTTTGTGTGCATATGCCTATATTTAGGGAGAGAGCCAAAGAGACACCATGTTATCAGATGCATCTGTAGCTTATAGGAGGTTCATGGATCTATTGGAGAAATGACTAGTTTATAATGTCAGCAAAGTTAGAAGAGTGGCATACAGTACACTTGTGAGAGCTAGGTGGTCAGTGTGGTGGGAGATGCTTGCAGCATGAGGTGGGAGCTTTAGATGTATGTTGGAGGGTAGATGGCTCTGCAGAGAGGAAAGGGCAAGCAAGCCACTTTGGGTAAAGAAATAAGGGTGAGTTTGAAGTGCTTGAGAGAACATCTGTCATATATTAGGTACTTTATACTATGTATGATCACTTGGACTCTTCATAGCAAGCTAAGGATAAGGGGCATATGACGTTCCATGTCACAGAAATCAGAGGCCAGGTCACTTGGCCTCAAAACCATTGCTCCCCCTTGCTATCCAGTAGCCATAGCACAAACAGTAGCAGTAGAGGGGCAAGCGTAACACATTAACACATGGAAAACAGAGGGACTGGAGTGAGTGAAGGGCAGGCCTTATACAGTAATAGGAAGGCTAGAGCCTATTGGGCAAGGCTTTTGGAGGGACTGCCATACACAAACAGTCCTAGACTCTGTTGCATGCAATTCTGAAGTGGGAAGCATTGTTACAATTGAGTTTGCTAGAGAAACCGGAAGGTCTAAGTAACCTGCTCAACCCCCACAGATAAAGAGTTGAGATGAGTTGAAAATCAGCTTTACCCACTTGACTACAAAGACTCGAGTCACACTAGGACATTAAGAGTACAAATAGGTCAAAAGGAATTTATCTTCAAGGACTGGAATCTGAAGAGGACAGATACACAGACAATAACTAAAATGTGTTTGTGTTGGAGGCAAGTGCAGAACAGGTAGTACCAGAGAGAGTTAGACTCCAACTGAGAATGGGAACAGAATGTCAGGGACATCTGGGACAATGTTCCAAGGAAAATGATATTTCAATTAAATGTTAATCAAGCCTTTTTTTTCCCCCCAGAACTGGGAATCAAGCCTTAATTTGCATGTTGGCCACTGAGCTACATCCCCAACCTTCTTGTTTCTTGTTGTTGCTGTTTTGTTTTGTTTTTTTAAAAGAAAGCTTTTCACTTGGAGTCCAAAAGTCCCTTGAAGTTTATATGTATCCCTGGCTGGCCTGGAATTCGTGATCAAATGCCTCAGGCTCCTGAATGCTGGGATTACAGGTATGTGCTTCCACTGCCATCACTTGAGAAACTGATTTTGACTTAGATTTTCTCGCATGTATTCTATTTTCTATAAGTGGGCATACTGGAGCTGCTGGTTCAAAATGGTGAATCCAGTGTCCATTTAGTGAATTTTCTTTCTTACACAGACAGGTATTCTCATACACATACATACATTGCACAACTGCTCTTTTAATCTTAAAATATGAACACACAGGCCGGCGAGGTGTTTCCACTGGAAGAGGCACTTGACAACAAGACTTAGGACTTGAGTTTGATTGTTAAACCCACATGGCTCTACAAACTTGTCCCCTTGACCTATACACACACACACACACACACACACACACACACACACACACACACACA